>CAUYSK010043980.1:0-71962 GCA_963575035.1 Avahi laniger | reverse complement strand
CCCCTCCCTAGACAGGGATGGGGTATGAGCACCGGAGTGAGTGCAGGACAGAGTACTGCAAGGAAGGATCACAAAAATTCGACCTCCCCTGGATCTTCCTGTGAGCACGCCTGACTTGCATAGAGGTTGGTATCTATAACTCCAAAAATAATCGGCTCTGCCTCTCCTCCCCAAAAGATACCAAGAGCCTACATTAGTGGGAATAAAACAACCCACTGGAGGAGTCAGGCCTCTACTCCCTCACCCGGTTAATCCTCACTCCTCCAAAAACAAAACAAAAAGGGAGGATATGTTGGGAGCCAACATGGCCGTGAAGCGGCAGCTTATGGCAGCCATTTATGCCAGCCTTCACTTCCTCCTTCCTCCTCCTCCCCTGGAAATTCCCGCTCGATTTGAAAGTCCCGCGCTTCCTTTCCCGCGCGCGCCAAGACCAACGGCCCCTGCTCCCTCACGTCACCCGTCTACCACCAATCAGCGAATGCCACGGCCCCTAAACTTCCCCTTCCCCTTCCCAGGGCATATAAGCAAGCACCCGACAATAAACGCTGAGGCTTGATCAGAGCTTTGTCTTGCCTCCATTTTGTGTGTCTCTTGTCCCGTCTCTCCCCGTCTCTCTCTCTTTTCTTCTCTTCACCGGCAGGTAGTCCTCCCCTCGCCACCCCACGCTGTATGTCCCGCGGGACGGGACAGCAAAGGAGAATATACTGTATGATTCCTGTATATAAAATTCAAGAACGGGCACAACTGACCCCGTGGTATTAGCACTGGGACAGTGGTGACCCTCTCCCAAGAGGAAGACAGGAACTCCTGGGATTTGGTGGTGGCCGTGGTCCTGATCTGGGTCTGGTTACCAAGGGCTGACTGGTTTGTGATATTCATCAAACTGGGCACCTTTGGCTTATGTTCTTTTCTGAATTGAGTTATACTTGAATTGAAAGTTTACTTGAAAAAACTTTAGAGAGCTGCTCCCTCTGAGCAAAGCTGGTGGAACGGAATCTCAGGTCTTCAGAAGTGTGGGCCCTACAGGGGACACGATGGCAGGTTTCTGAAGAGGCCAGAATGCCGTGATTCAGCTCAGGATACGCCACTGCCTCTCACTGAGTGCCCTGCAGAAGGTGAGGTGCTTGGCATAGCTGGATTCTTTGCGGACAGCTTCCAAGGCGAGCTGTGAGCACAGTGTGGGCATGGAAACCTCGCAGCCCGAGCAGAGGCAGAGATGGCTGCAAGGCCCGACACTCCCAGAGCTCGAGATCAAGGGATCTACCGACAAGTCAGAGTTACTCAAACGAAAAAAAGCATGACCTTCTTGAACTGATGCTGCGCAGTCTCTTTTCCTGGGAGACTCTTTCTTTTCCCAGCGTGATTAACATGTTTTCCAGTTATGAGTACAGCTATAACAATAACCACAAACCCACGTATTCTGCCCCATCCCAAATTGAGTGCACTAATAACAAACTCTGAACCCTGCTTAGGAATACTTTTGTCTCAAACTTCAGAGGCCCATCCTCTGGGATGTCACCTGGGAAGTCACCTGGGAAGTGTGGTTGAGTGCACCCATCTTCCTACACACAACCTGCACATAATCTTACAATTACAATGACACGCGATGGCCCCGACGTCTATAAAGTTACCTGATGTCACTCCCCATTGCAGTTATGCAACCCCAGGGCCAACCAGTCAAACACCCAGCAAAGACATCGGCATGCTGTGGTGGGGATGTTATTAGACGGGAGACGGAAGGCACACGGGGAGTTCCAGGTGTTGGTCACGGACTCCATGGAAATAAATTACGGGTCCTGCTAGCTGCAGCCTGCGCACTTGAAAAGACTAGGTGGGAGGTAAAACCTGGTCTTCCATGTGGAGGCCACACCTGCGAGAAGGCTTCTAGGAAACACTTGAGATTTAGAGAACTATGAGTCACTCTTCCATCCTGTGATTGATTATAGAATCTATTTTTTTAAATTAGAATAGCTACAATCTTACGTGATGATCTTAAATTCAGTGCGGGACAATAAATATTTGTTAAACAGAATTCATAAAAACAGCAGCCATTGATTGAATATTTACTCAGTGTGGGCAATATGCTTGGTGTTTTGACAACAATCCTGGCAAATAAAATAAAATTTAAATAATCCTTATTCACAAGCCTATAGTGGGGTTAAAAGAGGTCAATGCTGTAAGGTGTCTGGCACACTTTTATTGTACTTTTGTCTAGGTAGAGTCTTGGTGATATTTTAACTTTGGGTATTTTTTGAAACCATACTAAATTCCCATATGAACTTAATAATAATACAAATATTAATAAAAAGCTGCAGGGTTTCATTATTTCTACACAACTTCCTCCTCTCAAAAGCTGATATTTACACAGGTTGTAACAATATATTTTGGTTTTTTGTAATGTCAGAAAAATAACAAAATATAAATAAACACATTATTATGTAAAGTCTATTGGAAATGAATATTGTAGAAGACAATGAATTCCCCAATTAATCAAAGCCAATGGTTTCTTGTTATAAAAAGTTGGAAACATGGATTTTTAAAAAATATTATTTTTAAAGAAACTGCTAAGTATCCGATATTAAGTAATTATTAAATAAGTTATTGCATACAAATATAAAATAATAATTAAACATCTTTTAAAATATTAAATGGCATGGAAAAAATACCTCAGGATATAATGTCAGTGAGTAAAACACTAATATATACTAATATATTAATGATTGTTTCTGTATGACACGATTATGTGAGATTTATTTACTGCACTACACTCTTCTCTATTTTTCTAATATTCCAGATTGGCCATGTCCTACTTTTTAAATTAAAGACGGGTTCTCAAATGTGGAGAGAAAAGGAAAGGCCCCATCACTGGTCTATCTTTGGAGCAGAGTTTCCGGCCCTGGCTACACATGAGTGTCCCCTGGGGAGCTTTTCAAACCCCTGCCACCAAGGCAGTGCCCGGGCTGATGAAATCAGAAGCCTGCCCAGAGCTTCCCGGGTGACTGTGGGCCACGGCTGGAAGGCACGCATGCTGCACTCAGAGGTGTGCGGCATCTGGGTGGGACTTGAAGCCATATCGAAATGTTCCAGAGCCCAGCACAGCCTGTTTCTTATCCAGTCCCTGGGGCTTTGCTGAGGCTAACTATCCAGGGCTGCTAGATTCAGCACCGAAGTTCTCCAACTTCCAAGGGCGAGAGTATTGGATTTCTAAGCTATGTTTTTGGATGAAATAGTGACCCTAATTGAAACTTTCAGTGAATTTTTTTCTTATGTCTTTCCTTACTGGAGGAGGTGCGTTGAAAAAACATCGGGAATGTGCAGAGGTGGTGCTCTACTTATCTGTGGGGCGAAACATAATGTTCACATGCTCATCGAAGACTATATTTTAGAGGAAAAATGAAACCAAAACCACCTTCCTGCAAACACGTGGGGGAGGGGAAGAGCTATCAGGTGTTTTCAACTATACAGTTCACTTGGAAAAAGAAGGAAACTGCCCAGGCATTAGGAGATCTGACTAGGAAATGTTATGGGATTATTCATGCGATAGCATTTTTCTCAGTGCTTGCTGTAACGATCCTTTACATCATCTCAGGCAGTCGCCACAACCACGAACACTTAGCAGGACTGTCAGCACTGGGTCATTCTTAGAATGTTTAGGGAAGGCGTTGTTTTAATTCACTGGACTTTCTGTTATATGTAACTGAAAGTTAAGTACCGACACCTCTTTCCAAGGTGACTTTTGAAAAACTTGCTCAAGTGTATGGGAATCACTCTTCTACCTGCCCAGACAGCCCTCTCCACGCTTGTCATTCTGGAGTCTGGGCTGGTCATCTCCCTCTTTTCATTCTCAAAAGTGTCCCCATTTGGAGGGAAAATTATATGGTCACGAGTCTTTGGGGCATAATTAAATCTTCCTTGATGACTGTCTCTGGATCAGCAAGATAAAACTGATTCCTGTTACAGAAGACACGGGCCGGAATCCGGGGATGGGGGTGAGTGCAGTCTGGCTGCAGGCTGCATGGGATGGAAAGCCAGGAGACTGGATTCCAGTCCCAGCTCCGCCATGACCCTGTGACCTTGGCCTGCCACCAAAGCCTCTGGACAGCAATTCCATAGTCTGTAAATGGACTGTCAAGATCTCACATTTCAAATGGTATTCACATCCATTATTTCTTACTTTTCAATTCCAATACCAACCCTCAGAAGCAGGTAGGAAAAGCCTTCCTCACCTTCGCGGGAGGTGACCGAGGCATAGCCGAGGGGCTCCCGGCTGCAGTCCTGGCCTTGCGTCCTGTCTGCCATGAGCTTGGCCACCAAGCCCCACTGGTTGGATTGTGAGGAGATGTCTAGACAACACGAAACCCTTGATTGAAAGTGACACCCCCCAGCTAATCATCTGTTTGGTTTGACCCTAAATTACGGGTTTGAGCCCCAGAGCCCTCCTGCCAGCCGCCTCAGTCCCTGGTTGCTGTGTTCTCAGGGCTGGCCCGAGACGTCTGTCACCCGTCACGCAGGACAGGAACGTCTGAAATTTGAAATGCCTGGACAGGGGAAGAGCGTGGGCCGCAGCGGTTACAGTAGCACGACCAAACCTTCGTTTGAATAGTGCGGACATCGAAGTGCGTCGCTGCGAGACCTGAAGGGTTGGCGCGCCAGCTGCACAGCACTGCCCTGGGGACGGTTTGTGAAGGAAGCTTCTCCGTGTCCCTGCTGCTGTGAATGTCGTGTATGGATCCGCCGCAGCGTCTCAGGTGGGACTGGGGGCCGGGGCTCCAGCTCTGGCGCGCCTCAGCCGAGATCTCCTGCCCAGCACTCCCCACCCCCACGTCAGCCGCCGGTGACTCTGGGTAAACGAGATCATGTGGACAATGCCTCGCACAGAGTAACGTGGCATGGAGGGAATGCGTTTCACCTCCTTCCTGTTTCAAAAATGTTTCCTTTAACTGGGTCGTTCCAAGCCTTCCCAAACGTGGTCTTTGTATGTCTGCTTGTCGGGCGGGCCCTGACATACAAGGGCGGGTCTCTTGCAGAAGAGCTCTCTACTATCGAGTCCACAACGCTTCTCAGGTTAACACGCGTCTGCGTTTCATCTTACCTTGATCTAACCCACTTAACTGAACTCACTCACTCCCGTGGCAAAGCCAGCTCACTGCACTTCAAGTCAAGGAATTCATTTCTATAGGATTTTATTCAATCTGGAGAGTAACAATAATGCTAGTGTTTTTTAGACCATATTTGGGCAATTTTAAACGTACTAATATATTCATTGCTGTATTTTATTCAGGAGGCCTGGTGGGTCCCACTAGAAGCCCATCTGAATCAGTGGCAACAACCCGCTCGGCAAACTGGAATCCAAGTCTAATAAACAAAAGGTGTCAGCCAAAAACAAAGGGCAGTAAGTGAGATGAAAGCTGCCTCGTTGGGCAGCTGCTCTGAAACCAGTTACTGTGGACTGCAAATCGTACCCTGGTTGACCAAGCCCCAAACCACACAATGTCTGAAGAATGAAGCAAAACACTTCAGTCCTAGTGCACTTGGGTGTGAGCTGTGAGTGAGCTGCGGCTGGAAGGCCGGGCCGGCCACAGGGAGCACCGGGGAGCGAGTGCTCGCCCCAGCCCAGCTGGCAGGTCCTGGGCGAGAGTGCAGGCAGCTGCCTGCTAGCATTCAGCGATTCCAAATCCAATTTCTATGGTTTCTGAATCAGTTTCCTGGGATATAAATGGAAGGGGGAAAAGCAACAATGATGCTTCCAAGAATAAAAGCAGTTGTGAATCTGGAAAGCCCCCAAAACTCCATTCGCTGGAAGGGAGCTTTTCTGGAGGCACTTTGAAGCCCCTTCGGTCTGCATCGTGTCAATGGAAAATGGAAGCCCTCCCGGCTTGGCTCCGAAAAGCTCCTCCAGCAGCTTCACACCTGGGCCCGAGGTCTGCCAGGGGCAGCTGGTCACTGTGCAGAAGCTGGTGGCTGACGGCCAGCGCGAGGCAGGAGAAAGGAAGGCAGGACTAAAGGCAGTCCCAAATAAAGCATGAAAAGCAACATTTGAAATCCTACTTCCGGATAGGAACAGGAAACAGCATGGAAACCCAGTAATGACAGGATAGAGCGTTGCTTTGGTCCCCGATTTCTGGTCACACACAGAGTCTCCTGTGGATTTCTTGGTTTTGGATACATGTTAATTGAGCTATAAATAATTTAATAATCTTAAGACATCTAAGATTTAAAACAAAGGCCTGCCAATCTTTGAGGCCAGTGCCCATGAAAGCCCTGGGCTGTGCCCAGGCTCCACCTGCCTCTCCCGGGGTGGGGGGTCAGGGAGGGCTGGCCTACAGGAAGGACAGCCCCCAGACGGCCGGGCAGGTGTGGCTGCAGCGACCTGGACGCACACTTCTGTTTATCGTCTACTCGGATAAGCCATGATCAAGTCACAGACGTCTGTGTCCGTGAGACCCCTTTTCTTTTCTCTCTCTTTGGCTAAAGTCCTATTTGCACAAAAGATATAAATAGGCATAGAAAAATGGATATTTATATTTCCCATTATGTTGTTTTTAAATCATATCATGGGACATATTATATATACTTTTTAAAATAAATTTTCTAAATAAAAAAATGTTTAAAACTTTCTTTGTTTGGAAATTCTCATTAGATTTGTAAGAATCGTCCTCTCTTCCTCCCCCCAAGAATATCTTATAATGTTATACCTCTTAGCAGCATATACTGTTATGTTTATATTATTATATCTCACGCTTTCCTGTCTTTTTGTGCCTCCTAATGCGCTTTCATATTTGGTTATCTGGGTAACCTTGCTTTGGAGCCAGGTAGCTCGCCTGAGGTAATGCACAGCAAATGCGCTACCAAGCTCTTGCTTCTGAATGCCAGTGGAGAACTACTTTCTTATTCAAAAGGAGAATGGTTTTATATGTTACTTTTCATTTGTTGAAATACCAAACAGGCTTCTTTGTCATGCAAATAAACAGGATCCTAGGCCCAAAGGGATGATGGTATTTGTCCCCTGAGACAAAAGTCTGTAGAAGCCAAGAGGGAGGATTCTCTGTGAGGACTGCCTGGAATCAGGCCTCTCTGCAAGGCAAAATTCCAGCCAGCGATGACTCACATGGGAAGGAGAGCGAGCCTTTGAATTGCTGCTCAGAACCTGTCCTGTCTTGCTTTCCGCTTGGTCCCGGCAAAGAGGGGGCCTAACCAGTGAGCAGCAAGCACTGGGATGGACCTACCTCTGCAGCAGGCCCTGGATTCTTCTGGAGAGGGCCGTGAGGCCCTACCTCAAGGGCAAAATCCGCCTGAAGTCACTGCCACCTGGGAGCACATCCCAACCCCCGCCTTTCACTCCTCCAGCTATTCCTTAGCATTTTCCCAAGGAGCCTTGGAGCCTTCGTTCAACAGCAGGAAGCCTGGCTGTCTGGGGGAATCTGAGGATCTGCAGTACCTTCTGTTTGGATCACTGCAATATGTTTTATGTGGAAAGAAACGTTAAATGACTTTGCAGACCACTAATTTAATCCTCTGTGCAAATGAATATATTTCCTTTCTAACTTCCAAAGCTTTGAAATTTATTGCCTAATGAAGCAGCCTCTTCTTCCTCTGGGCCTTGGCTGTTTATGCTGTTAAATGCTGTCCCTCCTCCCTCCTCCCTTCCAGGCCCCGCTATCACCTTACCCTACTGCAGCTTCACTGAGCAGTGACCATCCTCAGAAATTACCCTGCTCATGGACACGTGTACATTTGCGTTTCTGTTTTCCCCACCAAGCCGTCAGCTCCACGGGAGCAGCACCTTGTTCCTGCTGCCAAGGGCAGGGCACGGTCTGCTCCCGGTGCTTAGTACATATTTATTGAATTTAAATAATGCTAAGCCTAGTGACGCTGTACTTTAAGTCAAACTTTGGTACCATTTCACTTCCACCCTTCCCTTCTCTTATCCTGACACCTGGAGCCCTGCAGATGGAATCCAGCCCTGGTGCGGACTGACAGCCTGCTGAGAACTTGCAGATGGCCATTCTGCCTGCGACTCAATCCCCATCTCTCCTGTCATGACTGAATGGCCTCAGTTCTGTCAACGATTACTTATCAGTCCCAGGCAGGGCTTCTTTCTTCAGTCTTATTGCAGTTTCTGAACTTCTTACAATGTAGCACTTAAAGCACACAAACCTCTACTAGAGATTTCACTTCCAAAACCATCCCACAGAGACGTGCCCAAGTCCATCAAATGTGTGGACGCAGATGCTTACTGCAGCCGTTCATACGAATAACCCAAATACCCAAGAACAGAGGAAGAGGCGCACAGGTCAGGGCTCACCACGCGCCGGAACGCGGGCAGCTACCACAGGACGACACAGGAACAGGCGCGAGGTGTGGGGCGCGCTGTAAGGACCAAGGGAACTTTCAGGACGCGGTTCTGAACAAGAGCTGCAAGCTTTAGATTATGATTCGGAACATGAATATGATTCCATTTTTGTTGCAAATTCATGGTACACATTCACAGATGCGATATGACAGGCAGAAATCTGGGGAAAGCTATAAACTTATTTCTCAGTTGTGGGGGTGTAGGTTTATGGGGATTTTCAGTGTGTCATATGTTTTTGTAGTTTCCTGTGTTTTAAAATAAGTATAATGTTACTTTGAATATCAAAAAGCAAACAAGATGTTTCTCCAGAGCATCTGGCTGGGAAGAGCAGATCCCGCTCCCTCTTCTGCTCTGACTCAGCCGACCCGTTCACCAAGGGGCGCCGTGGGCGGCCGAGCGCGGCGCGGGGTCTGAGGCGGGTGGGCGCAGCCGTGGCCCCCGCCAAGCCTGCCCAGGTCCTGCGCACGCTTCCCATAAGGGCCCGCGAACGGCCATTTCTGCCGCGCGTGGCTTTTCCAGGCTCCTTCAAGAAAAATAGACCAACTCAGGCTAGAGATTTTTGCATTTGGAATGAGTCACAGTGCAGCTAAGAATCACCTTTCAGAAGTCCTGCCAACTTAAGAACAATAGAACTTTTGTCTCCGCTGCATCTTCCCAGGACGGTAACTGAAGAGGCAATACCGGCCGCTCTGAGCCACCCTGACCCGGTGAGCCAGTGGGATGCAGGAAGACGCTGCTCCTGCACAGCTCTGGAGCTGCTTATGAGCTACGGGCTGCTCGCTGACATTGCTATGCATAACACGGAACCATTTACATGGAATTTAAGCATTTTTCTTGGTTTGCAAAGCATTTATTTTACAAGTAGGCCTTTTGCGTAGACTATACCAGATAATGGAAATAAACAATGTGGAGTGAGTGGGCAAACTCTCCCCCTATCATGTACAGGCACTTGTGCAAAAATTATCTGCCAATTTCAAATGCAGATATTGTTCTGCCTCAAATCTGTGCCTCAATTTGGAAGTCAAACATCTCTGAACAAGCAGAATTCTCTTCAGTGCTCTGCACCATGCTCTGCCTGGCACGATATTGCTTGGGACATTATAAGATGCTAGAAGAGGACAGGCAAGGTGGCTCACACCTGTAATCCTAGCACTTTGGGAGGCTGACATAGGAGGATCTCCTGAGGCCAGGAGTTCAAGACCAGCCTGGGCAACTTAGTGAGACCCCCATCTCTGCAAAAAATAAGAAAAATTATCCAGGGGTGTTGGTGCATGCCTATAGTCCCAGCTACTCAGGAGGCTGAGGCAGGAAGATTACTTGAGCCCAGGAATTGAAGGCTGCAGTGAGCTATGATGACACCACTGCACTCCAGCCCAGGCAACAGAGCAAGACCCTGTCTCGAGGAAAAAAAAAAGAGAGAGAGACAGAGAGGAGTAAAGAAGAAAGTAAAGAAGAAGTAAAGAAGTAAAGCCAGAAGATATGAACTCTGCGCTGACTTCTCATGCCCCGTGGCATCCACTCCTCACATATTTCCTGTCTTGGGTTATACCGCCAATGAATCGCACGAACTTCATTAAATATGAACATCTGAAATAACATATTTTATATGACTTAGTTCCATAGGTGCTATGGAAAACCAACCAACCAACCAAACCAAAACAAAAAAAATAGGTAGCTGTTACCAAATAAGAAAACCTAATGGGCAGTTTTCTTCATTGAGGCAATAATATTCCTCTAATGATCATTTTCCTTGCCAGTGGAAAAGGGAAAAAATATACACCTAGCCTCATACAGAAAAAATGGAGAGGAAGAGGAGGCAATGGACGGGGAAGCACAACTGTCCCGACAGGAGCTGGTCTGTGTGCACAGTGAGAACATCTGAGTTTTAGTAAAGCAGAAGCTGCCATGTTATGCTTAATATATTTTTTTCTAAGCATGCATTTTTTTTATGAACAAAACCGACTGACTTTTCCTGTGTTGTAACTTTGCTTGGAAAGGCACAAAGCTGGAAATATATACGCTTCTACTTGTACATATGTATTTAACATGTTTACTATGAAAACCAATTCAGGAACATTTGAGCTATGAGAGTTGAAGACGATTCCATGAGTAATAGGGTAATGTTTTGACTTATACATTTTCAATAAGATCTCTAATACCAGTTTTAAAAACTGACTTTAAAATACACATTTTACTATGCAGCTTTTGGGAAATAAATGATAAACTAACACATTAAGGATACATATTGATGATAAGATACAGCAAAATTCTAGAGTTTGAGAAAAAGAATGTCTTAGAGTCTAGAAAGTCACTGTGCATTAACCAGGTCTAGCCGCTTGCATGAAGTAATTAATTTGCACAGTTTTACTGCAAAGTTCTACATCAAAGATAAAGTTTCCTTCAGCCCTGTGAATTGTGGAGCACACAGTGCGCTCCTGATCTGTGGAGTGATGTGTGGAGGAAACAGGACTGAAGACTGACAGACAACTCCTGGACCTACTGGTGCCCAAGGCAACTCGATCTGATCGAATCAATGGAAGGAGCAGGGCGGAGCTCATTAGGAAGTGAAGAGGTCCAGGAGTGGGGGAGGTGGGTATGGCTCACCGGAGGACTTCCTGGCTCTGACCCAGAATGGTTTCACAGGCTGTCAGGGAGGGGAGGACTCAGCGTTTATGTTTGTCTGTTAGCTCCTTCCAGCACCGTCCTGGCGCTGAGGGGCTGCTTGCCCCAGAGCAGCCCGCGTGCTTGGCGCCCACGGTCCGCCTGCAGTCCCTGCTGCTCAGCCCCCGCACCCCGGGATTCTGCAGTACCTGAAACACCTCCTTTAGCAAATTCTCCAATGTTGTGGTTTTTAAGTAAGAACTCAGAAATCCACGTGTGCCAGCCTTCCCATTTTATGCTAAAAACTTCCATCACTTACTCTCAGCATCCTAGTTCTGTCAGAGGAAAGAATACAAATAACTAGTTTCTAAAAAGTTATCAAGTAGAACATTTGTCTTAAATTATGCCTTATCTACCAAGTAAACGTTTTTATCAAACAGCTAAATTAAAATAGTTTATAAATTTGGAACAATGGTTAACAGAAATATCTTTAGAATAAAATCAGGACCCTTTTACTCTTTCTGTCCACAGGCCCTGATTGGAATGATGTCTGGGCTTCACCCTGGATGCTGTGGCACCCCGGAGTCACACCGAGGTGGTCTCAATTCACACCAAAGCTCCCTCAGTGCTTCTCCAGTCGTGCCCTGGCTGGCTGGCCAGGCGGCGTGTTCATGCAGGAGCCGTTTCCATGAAGAAAAGGAGACAAGCAGGGTCCACATTAGGATACGCGACCACTAGAGCCGGGTTCTCTTTGATAGAAAAGACTCTGTTTCATCAGAAAGTCATAGAGTAATTCCCTCCCTTCCAACAACAGAAAACTGTAAAAACTTAGTATCAACTTACAAAACCACCTATAACGAGGGAAAACAAGTAACAGCAAATGAACTAGTTTCACCTCAGATACTTGAAGCAATTAAGACCTAGTCTTTCTGCAGTTTCCCACATACTCAGGATCAACTCTTCTCAGCCATAAACCACACCAAAACATATGTGGTGTTTTTCTGAAGGAGCGGCATAACCGAATATATTATTCCTGCCTAAATATCTGACATCAGCAGAGATGGCTAAAAATAAATAAAGGCAAAGATGCAACAACCACGAGCTCATCTAATAATAATTTAAAACATCAATTATACTCCAAATCCTGAAATCAAAAGCAAATATCCATTGTGCAATTAATCTTTAAAGGGGCATCACTCCAGTATAAACTGATCACATTAGCCAAGAAAAGTTTGCTATTACTATTTCTGTCACTGAAAAGCTTACTAACACAGTTCCCCTTCCACTCCAGCAGCTTTCTGAGTGCAGCTGATCCGCATTAGAAGCCAAAGTATAAACAATAAGTGATTATTATTCACTTTCCCTGACAGGCTGCCCACTTCCTACCTCATTGGAAAGCAACAACAACAAAAAAAGCAGAGTCATTAACATGGATTTTTGAATGAAAGCAGTCTCCTTGCTCAGAGCTCCCGAGGCAGCCTCGCCTACCGCGGGACGGGCTGCTAGGAGGAGGCAGGTGGCCCAGTAACTGGCCACAGTAAGGCGGGCAAAGCTGAGTGGCTTCACACACTGGCGTCTTTTCATTAAGAATATTAATCACTGCTGCCATCTGTGGAATAGTTACCATATGCTGAGTGCCATAGGCGTCCTTGGAGTCCTTAAGGAAACCCCAAATGACTGGCCCTAGGCTTTTTAAATTTACAGATGAGAAAAATGAGACTCCAGAAAGTCGACAGACACCTGTCTCAGAACCCAACCTGGTGGCTGCGTCCACTGCCCAGACGTCCCTCGGCCCCAGCAGCCTTAGTGGAGGGTTGGGAGCCAGTTTCATCCAGCTTGGCAACTTTTTCGCTGTGTGGCCTTGGGAAATCTATGTGGTGCTGGCTGTGCCTCAGTTTCCTTGTGGTGAATTGCCTTCAGTGCTTTTGGCCACACAGGTGGTTAGCAAGAGTCCAAAGCACATGGGACAGTGTCCACCCGACAGCAAGCATTTCCTGTGGTTATTAGCGACAGTTCTACTCAGCGTTGCCCCTGGGTGCTTACAGACAGGCACATGCCCATCATATCGCCTGCAAATTGAGTTTTTAGTCAGGCTGAGATTAACCTTGCTGTTTTTTAACATGAGCACAGGAACTTCTATCTGTCTGGCATGGAAAAATTAAACAATGTCATGTAAGCGAGGAATTTTTAGAAACTATGTCATTCAAAAAAATTTAACTGTCATGAATTAAAATGCCTTCCATGCGGCATCCTCCATTCTTAAACCAGAGACGACAAAACCTGTATGGACACTCACGTATCACGGCAGGCAGGTGTAGGTTCAGCCACACACAGGGTGTGAGAAGGAAGAGATGTGTTCAGAGTATTTAGGGTCCTTTACAGGACATTTCTCTACAGACTCTCGTGTTTGAAAGAACATAGCTCAGTGCGAACCACGCAACGTCTAAACTCCCTGGATGATATTCCTTGCTCAGATTTGAATACCACCACCCACAGCCACCTCATTCTTCCCCCAAACACTAACTCCTACAGCTCTCTCTAGCAAAGTGTCTTCCTCCGGTTGAACTTCAAATGAAAAAAACTGCCATACTTTCACTTAATGTCTCTTAATGTGACACTCCAGATTCATGGATGTTTGATTACATTTTGTAAGGGGGCATTTACAAAAAAGCATTAGAGCAGAGTTTTAGGAAAGTAGACATATTTTATAACATAGTATGATCATGAACTGCTGCAATCTAGTTAACTAAACCATAATAGTAGTTAATAAATTAGTGAAAAAAAGCAACCCCCAAAATCCCTTTCCACGTGTTAAGCATACGATTCAGATAATGCTCAGAGAGGATGCATGCTTCAGGACTTGTCCAGATTGGCAAAGATCATCAATTTTGTCGATGAATGCACTCAGCTGATGAGCAGAGGAAGCCTCAAAGAAGTCTGGGATGTTCGGAAGCATCTCACTCAACTCAGAACTTCAGTGCAAAAGGACGCTTCCTGGCCCATCTGCGGGTTCCATTCTTATGTTTGTCTCCATCTTCCCAAACTTCCCAATTTCTTCAAAGGAAGAGGAAACTATACAGAGGTATTTTAAAAAACCACAGAAGTCAAAGCATGAAGACTTCTTTCTTTACAGCGAAATTTTCCTCTTCAAAGATATTAAGGACTGCAAAATCTGCAGAGACTGAGTCCCATCCTCCTCCATGCTTTGAACAAAATTTAATTTTATATTCTACTCTAGCTGGGTTATTGACCAACAGCTACATGGTGTGCCTTATGAAAATATTTTTGTCAAGAGTTTCTTAAATAATTTTGTATATCTTAATTTGAGATATACAAATGAACCGATACTTCGAGATTAGACATATACACATCATACCGGTGGTATGTAAATTGCAATGTTTAACTCTGACCATAAAGAGCTAAAAAAATGTTTTTCTAAAAAGCATTTAATAGAAATATCAGGTGAAAGCAATATTCTTCGTACACAATTAACATTATTTTGGTAAAGAGTAAGTATTAAGTTGCTCAGCTGGAATATTATTCCTTTGACCGGCTGAGCCACCAAGAAGCAGCAGAAACCTCAGTTCAATGTGCATGTTCAGTTCAACCTCGTTAATGAATGCTATGCACGAAGCAGTATTTTATTAGCTACTTTTTTTAGCTCGTGCTGAATTAGACACAGCCCCAAAGAGTATGGCTCAGGGAAGCAAACCACACAGATAAGCTAGGAGCTCTGCAGGAGCTCAAAGAGACTCGGGTTCTAGAAGGCAGAAAACCCACCTGCCTGAGGATTAGGAAAGGCTTCTTGAAACGTCTTCTGAGATTAATCTTGAGGGACAGGCGGAGAGTCTCAGGTGGGAGTGAGGCAGTGAAGTTGTGGGTGAGGGAAGGCAGTGACACGAGCGGAGGGGATCTCGGAAGTGGGCCCCCAGGAGCACAGCCAGCCCGGGGCAAGACCAGGAATAGAGCTGGAGGGTTTTCAGGCCACACAGTGAAAGGCTTCAAGGTCAGGGTGACAAGCTGGAAGGGAACCAAGGGTTTCGATCAAGAGAATGTCGTGATCTGTGCTGTGCTTTAGGAAGGCGCTTCCCTGCCTGGTACAGACACTTCCTTTACTGGGGGATTCCCAGACTTCCAGGCCACATGGAAAAGCAACGGCAAGAAAATGAGTGAAAATTGCTGAACCACCTTGTTCAGCCTTGGGGAAGCCGGGAGGATACGGCGGCCGAGAAGAGCCACGGACGGGCAAACTTGTTCTAATTTTCAAAAAGGGAAAGAAGATGAAATGAAATACTTGTCTCAGGAAAAAAAACACTTATTAAAATTTGATGTTTGTGCATTTAGAGAGAGATTTGTTACTAGTACATCGAGAGAGTCCAGTAAATGCAAATCATGTGATTAACCTGTTTCGCGACTAGGCAGCATCACACAGCCAACAGGGACACAGAGACTGCATTTGGCAAGGCGCTCCTGTTTCAACTGCACTTTAAAAGGAAAAATGCAGGTTGGTGATAGGATTTCATGGATTCGTGATTCGGTAAACAAAGCCTGGGGATAAGAGGATTGGTTTCGCAGCGGGCGAGGTGCGCTGGTGTTAGAACACAGAACTCAGCCCTGCTCAACAGTTCCCTCACGGTTCAGGAAATAAAGCTAGACAAAACGCACGATGAAACGCTGTCAGGCAGAACTGTGTATGTGCTGGATGACAAATGATCTCGATAACCTCAGTAAAACCAGAATGAAGAAGTGTTGAGAACAGCATTAATTTTAAAAGGGACCAAATGACAAGTGGTTTACTTAGGTCCCAAATCCCCCAATTACACAAGTGTGAGTTCAGCAGACAGGAGAAGCAGGATTACTAAGCGTTCTCGGTCTTTGCGGATGCCTTCTATCCGGCCACCAGGTCCATTTCCGGGCATCCCTCGCGGAGCTTGTCAGGATGACCTGTGGTGTCAGACGGTCGCTGGGAGGGAGCTATTCAGCCCTGGGAAGAGGAGAATCAGCCGTTTCCAAACTAAGAGGCTGGCGGGCATCAAAAATCTTATGTGGTGTAAGAGAGCCAGGAAAGGTGAGGCAGGGACACAGAGATTGTGTTCACAACAACAATTTTTTACAAGAGTTTTCGAAAAAGTTGTGAGAGCTGTCAAAAATGGAACACACTGTCTCTGGTGGTGGCAAGTTCCTGCCATCAAAAGTGTTCAAATGGACCCAAGGGCTGCACCGGCCCTGCGAGACTAACGCCATGTGTGTCATGTATGCCTCTGGAGTGGGCTCAGGTGGCCGGCTTCCTGTCCGTGTCTCCCTGGGCGCCCAGACCCCAAGGACAGTGTGTGGGGATGACAATGAGGTCCTGGAAGGCGTGGGCCTCCATGCACAGTGCTCCACTGAGGGCGGAAACGTAGGTCCCCTTTCAAAGCCTCGTGTAACCACAGCTGGGAGCAGGGTCACTGGGCAGTAAGCAGCTGTGGTGGCTCTAAGGCCATTTGGAAAACAGACCACTATAAGAGGGGGAGGATTTCCTGCAGACATTTCTCTCCAGGGCCCTCCCGCCCACCTCAAAGACTGCACCCAATCCCTGAGGATCTGGTGAGAACGATGTTTTCAAGATGTAATTAATACAGCTGTTTACACAGAGCATCTGCTGGTCAGAGATGGTGGCTGTGTGCAAGATACAGCTGTGACTGGAGCAATCTCATGGCAGCGAGCTCACAACGTCCCCACAGAAGCTACTGCCTTTATGAAGGACTTGACATTATTAAAATTGGAAAACGAGGTCAGGTGGCCCAGGGTAAATTCGGTGATAAAGCCTGTATGAGCTTCGGGCACCGTCCTTCCTCTCCAGGCATTGTCAGCTGTCCTGAGGAAGGACGTGGGCTGAGAAGTGAAGCCACTGGCATCCCCCACCGTGGGGGGTGTGCTTTCAGACTGGCGGCCAAGCCCACAATGAAGGCCAACCTCTCCTCGGCAGAGCTGGCAGCCTGTGGGCTGTGGGGAGTGCTCCTGGACCACGGTTTCTTAGCAAAATTAAGTTATAAAGTATGAAATGTCCGATTTCCTTACAGTACTAAGTTTGACAGTTGATATCGCTGACATTTCACTTTGACATTTCTTGTTTTATTTTTGTTGTGAAGGTACATCCTCAGTCTTTCAAACACATGGTTTGGCTTGTGATTAACTTTCAAAATTTTTTTTTGAGCAATTTTTATGAAACCATGCATAAGTCAAAAATTCGTGTTATTTTTGAATATGAGTTCCATCACGGAACCAATGCAGTGTAGACAGCGCGAAATATCAACCAAGTATGTGGGAAGATGTGGCTAATGAATACACAGTACATTGACGGTTTGAGAAGTTCCATTCTGGTCATTTTAATCTTGAAAATGAGCCACGTGGGTGACCTGAGACCAAAGTGGATAATGATGAGCTGAAAGCTGTAGTGGAAACAAATCCATCTCAACATAGGCGTGAATTAGCAGCAAGATTTCACGTTACTATTCCAACAATGTTGGACCATTTGAAACAAATGGGCAAGATAAAGAAGCTGGATAGACGGGTTCCGCAGGAATTAAACAAGCGTCAGAAGAGAAATCGTCTGGAAGCTTGCCTTTCTTTGCTGTCACGATGTAAAGGGGAACCATTTCTACACCGCATTGTTATGTTTGATGAAAAATGGATTCTTTCTGATAATCACAAGCGTTTGGCACAATGGTTGGATAAAGATGAAGTGCCGAAACACAGTCAGGAACCAAATATTCACAAAAAAACTGATTATGTCTGTTTGGTGGTCCAGCGCTGGTATTATTCACTACAGCGTCATGAAACCTGGTCAGTCAATTACAGTGGATGTCTACTGCAACCAACTGGATGAAATGATGAGGATGCTTGTGAGTAAGCATCCGAGATTGGTCTATAGAGACTGGCCAGTCCTCTTGCAAGACAATGCTCGACCACATGTTGCACAAACAACACTGCTCAAACTACGGAGGCTGTACTTGGAAACTCTCTATCATCCACCGTATTCACCAGACCTTGCACCAACTGACTACCACTTCTTCCAAGCTTTGGACCACTTCTTGCAAGGAAAAATATTCAATTCTCAAGAAGCTGTGGAAAATGTCTTTCGCTATTTCATCACCACTAACTCTCCAGGCTTCTTAGCCGCTGGCATAATAAGCAAGCTACCGTTAAGATGGCAACACCGTGTTGATAGTTTAGGCATATACTTTGATTAATTGTACTGCTTTTTGTTTGAGATATAATAAACTGCATATTTGATTCGAATTGGACATTTCATATTTAATGACCTAATTAAGATTGAAACCATAAGATGCAGCCCACTTTGTAGTATCTGTAAACACTAGCACACCGAATGTATCAGTTCTGTCTCTGAGATTTTAAATTCAACTCATTAGCTGACCCTTTCCTATCAAAAAGCTCCCAGTTATGATGTTGAGAATGGAGGTCCTTTGCCTTTTTTTTGGTTTTGTTTTTTAGTTGCACATCTGTTCATAGGGGTTGGCAGAAGACACTGGGAGTGATTGCGAAATCCATGTCGTACTTTCCCAGGAATTCGACCCCAGAGGGGCGCCCAGAGCTGTCAGCAGGAGGATGCCCTCCCCACTGTCCAGGGTCCCTTTGTGCAAGCTCACAGCCTGGGGACACGCCCACACAGGGCCCAGCTGCAGATGGTCGGCACCGCTCTGATGAGGGTGGCATCCACAACGGGTCCTGCGGCGTCTTCACTGCGGCTCTTTCCCAGCCAGCTCCTGAATTCCTCCGGTCATCTGGGACCGAGTGTCCCCCTTAGCTGTTTCAGGCAATGATTTCACCTTTTCATAAACACGAACATTGTCCTCACTGTCATAGCTTGCACCATCTCTCTCATTTCCAACTTTGACAGCAAAATAGTGGCTTTTAATTCTTAAAAGAATGTAGCATTAAAAAAAATTACCCATCCTATGGTCTAAAACAAAACAAAACAAAACAAGTCATATGGGGCTGCCTCCCCCGGCATGGGCATCTGTTACATAATCTGGATTTCTGTGCAGTTGAAGGAGATGTCGGAGAGACTGGCTGCCCCAGCGTTCTGGGCAGGGGATTGGGATCCGCTTAATTCCCAGAGCAAACCTACAGGAACACAGAAGCACACCACGACGTGTGAGAAGAACAGGTAAGAGAGAACACAAGGAGTGTTTTGGAAATGGATTTTCACTCCTCTTTGGGGCCATGGGAAAGGAGAGAGTGGTGAGAAAACCCGGACAGTTACTAATTGCTGCGGCCAGCTAAGTTCTGCTCACTTTCCAGGGCCGCGCAGGCAGGGAGGCGTCCGAGGCTCCTGTTTTACTTCCCACTGACTTTCGGAGTCAGGAATCCAATCACCTAATAAATTGGCTCACAGACAACACCTGAAAACCTTTCATGGTTTACTTGTTCACAGATTATTTCAACTATCTTGTTAAACCTCTTTAACAAGTTGAGGAAACCGAAGCCTCCAAACACAAAGGTGCCAGCACGGCGGGTGGCCTGCGCTTGCTTCCTGAGGACAAGACAGCCACTTCCTTCCTTTCCATCTTGCTGGACGAACATGTTCTTTGAAGCAAAACCAGGATTATAGATAAGCAGACAGAAAAAATACATATAATAACCAATAACATGCCTACGGTATTTGTGTTTTCATAATTGTTTTTATACATACATGGTAAATAGGTGTATTTATTTACAGAAACAGGATTTCACTACACATAATTTTTTGACACTTGCCTTCTTTTGCATTAAACAATATATTGTAAAGGTTCTTTTTTTTTTATTTTAACAAATATTTATCCACCCAAAAATTTTTTACCTGCTGCGGAGGGTCCCGCTATGTGGAGTTATCACTGTGTGTTTAACCGGTCCCCCGTCGTCAGAAGGTCGAGTATGTTTTTAGGACTTGAGAGAGGAGAAGTTCCCATCCTCCTTGGTCTCAGCCAGTCCTGGCTACTAAATGCCCATAAATCAGTTATTCAGAGAAACACAGCCTATTTAGGTTCTGAAAAATCAATGATTTTTCAGTTTCTAATAAGACTACCAATACCCTCATTTTTTTCCTGTCTTCATGGTCTGCAGCCAAATGGAGGCTAAAAGAGAAAGATTCTATTTTTCCAGCAACTACACTGTCAGGCAAAGAGCAGCTCTGGGGTCTGTATGAAAAGAAACACTGATTTTACATATGTTAGCAGTGGTTACTGCAGTTGGTGCAGGCATGATTTGAGAATTTTGTTGTTATATTTTTAATTATTTTTCAAACTTCCTATGATTAGGAACATCTACACTTTTCTAAATAGGAAAAACAATAGAATGAATGTCTTTTTTTTTAAAGTTCAGGAAAGATGAGGAGTACAGGAGAGCACGGGGCACAAAACCCTGGATGCATGTGGGCACATCAACAAGTCCCACTTCTTTTTTCACAAAGGAGATCAGCCCACAGATACTGCTGGGCAGATCACAGACCCCACCGTGCCACGTGGTGGCCTCTGACTACAGGGGCAGACGGGGTCCTGGGGCTGTGCACAGCATCGGACGCAAAGGGACGCGGGTATTCAGAATGGAAAATCCCGTAAATAAGACAAGCTGTTGTCCTTACGCAGCGACAAGAATACAAAACGTGCTGCCGGTCCACAGTTAGGACCGCCTTCCTTCCCAGGAGCTTTGCTGTAAATCCCCTCTAGGTGAATGTGGGCTGATTTGCTCATCCATCTTCTCTTTGATGGTTATTTGGGTTGGTTACAGATTTTGTTTTATTGTTTCCTATTAAAACAGTACTGGGGGAAAGTTTCGTGGGGGAGGCTTTGTTGGTCGAGGATATTATTGCAGTGGTTGTGTTGTTATCTCCTCTTCCTCTTTAGACCTGAGCACACCCGGGCTGTCCAGCCGGGGAGAGGAGGAGGCGGATCCGCATCCCAGGAGCGTGCCTTGGGGAAGTGGTTGTCAGCGTGTGGCCAGCACCATCGGGCTCACCCGAGGAGCTTGTGAGGAATACAGATTCCTGGGCCCACAGATCTGGGGTGAAGCACAGAAATAAACATTTTGACAAACATCCTCAGGAGTTTTTTTGCACATTAAAATTCTAGAACCAGCGATTTAGACTTCAGAAAGAGCACAGGCTACCCAGCCTGGCAAGTGCCAATCACCCTGGCTTCCCCATGAGTGCAAGGAGGGACGGCGCTCTGTGAGTGGAGGGCGGGGAGGAGCTGCGGCAGAGCTGCCACCACACTCGCCATGGCACTGGCCCCTCACGCCACACGGGCATGGCGCACGGTGGCTTCTCCTGATGCCTAACCTAGTAGCACCTCCCATAACCTCAGGAAGGCAGCGCTGAGAAATCCTGCCTCCCCAGCGCTAGCCCTGTCTCCAGCACAGACACAGACCATGCCAGGGTCCTCACAAGCCACCCCGGAGTCAACAGATGACACGGCATGACACTGTCACCAGTGTGAAGGAGCAGAGGGATTTCTTTGTCCAATGGAACCAGTACAATTCTACTTTACAAATGCGGAAGTAGACATTTAATAGTGAGCAGCTTGCCCTGGGACACCTGATCAAACTATTTATATCAGAGCAGAAAAAATATTTCGGTTTCCCTGGTCTCTGACAAGGTGACACTTTCTGTCTTCCTGGATTTAAAATAGCCATAAGTAGAATTTAGCACAGGTGACCTCTGTTACCTTATTCCCGTTACTCGATACCATTTTTATACAGGAGCAGAAAGAGTAGGCTCGAAGGCCAAAGACGGCGCTGCTTCTCCCCCTGCGCACGTGTGGACGTCAGTCCCCAGGGAGCCCCAGAGTGGCTCTAAGGGAAATTTAAATACACCTGGGTATATTCTTAATCACTACCAGGTACTTTGACGAATTTAACTGAAAAATTAAAAATCTGAGTTATGTGTATCAGTGTGAGTGAGAGAAAATTTTACGGAGAAGTCTTATATGGGGTCGGGAACCTGGTAGCAAGGGCTGGATTTAGAGCCAGAAGGCCTGGGATTCACTTTTATGCGTCACTTACCTCAAACTGGAGTTTTTAATTTCCCTTCTATAAAAAGCAGAGAAAAATGAGGCTTCATTTTCTCTTCTTGAACGGGTAAATATCACTTAATGTGTGTGTGTGTGTGTGTGTGTGTGTGTCTGCACTTGAGCATTTGAGTCGGGTATTAATTCCTCCACTGCACAGATCAGGAAACGGAAGTTCCCCAGGACACACGGCCCCGCTGCCACAGCTGCAGTGTGCGGGAGCCGGGCCGCGAACAGGACTGCTTCCCAGACCCAGGGCCTGACTCAGCACCCACTGCAGCAGCCTCGGTAAAGCGACTGTCCCTGGCACGTCTCACGTAAGAGGGAGAGTCGTCATAGTGTAACAGCTGCTGACATTGCTGGGCACCTGCCATGTGGCCTCTCTCCTCGTTTAACCCCCACAACAGCGCCAGTCCCTGCCCCCTCGAGAGAAAGGAAATCGCGTTGTAGGGAGGGTAAGTGACTTCACTTTTGGAACGATGCATGGTGGCCCCTTTAACAGACCGCTAGGAAAGGCAACCTGCCCCTAGGGCAGCGCCCCTCCGTGGGGCTGACACCTGTGCAGTGGGGTGGGAGACGTGAGAAAAAACGGGTGTGGAGATACAATTAGGAACAGGGCCTTGGCACAGCCCCTGCAGGAGAGGCCCTGGGCACCAGCTTCATCAGCTTCAGGGAAAACCCACCTCTGTCTTCGCTCTCTTTAACAGATGAAAAAGATGAATCTCTTTCTTCTCTGTTATTAGGAGAACTAAAAACCAGCGACAGGAGAAGCCGAGATAAGACTGCTGGTGCTGGGGAGCACCTGGGAGGGGTCCTGTGGCTGACGCTGCACTGCCTGGGACCTCCCTGCCGAGGTCCAAAATGGTCCAAAGTGTTTCCATTACATTCTTTGGGGCCCTTCTGATTTTTTGAAAATATCTGCGTTACCAGCCAAAGATCAGGAACTATTTAGGGCCTGTCAAATGAACACAAATGAAAGAATAATCCCATAGCAGTCGAGATGTGCAGAAATACACCTCAAGCGCTATGTATTTATTTCCTTTTACCCTGCTTCTCTCCCAGATGGATCTGCACTGAGCACAGAAATGTGGCGTCCCCGGGTGCCCAGCACTCACGGAAACAGAGGGAGGGAATCGCGAGAATGCTCTGTGCGAAGCCCCTGTTCCTAGCTGCACTGCAGACTCCTAGCGGAAGACTCTGACCCAGAGAGTCTCCCTCCTTCCTACCAGGTGACCTGTGGTCTCCAACTTAAGGGGTCCCAAAAACTGATATATGGACTGTCCACACCCAGGCCCTTGGAAACTTGCTGAGGGCCGGGTGGGATCTCCTGACAGGACAGGCCAGTCTCTCCAGATGGTGGCCGGACGGCAGGCGGCTGCACCTCTGGGGCCTCCGAGCTTCGCAGCCCACTGCTCGGGGACAACACAAACCGCACGATCTCGGCCCCCGCACAGGCAGCTGCCTCTCAGCGCAGACCACGAGCTCTCTCTCCCGAGGATAAGACGCTGGATGCCTGGTTAAGCCAATTCGTTTTTCTCCTCATCAGGCAATGGAAACTTGCCTCCACAGATTAATTTTCAGAGGAATGAATATTATCACCAGATGTCATCCTGTCCAACAGCCCCACTGCAGGAAAAACTTTCCCTTGATAATGGGGAAAACTTAACTTCAACAAGCCAGTATGAAGTTCCTTCCACACAATCGGTGTCATTTTTTACATGAAAAATAAAACGCGCCTCAGATTGGCTGTGTCGTGCGTGCGTGCTTGGTTGCCGCGCTTCTGTCTGCGCTGTGTAAGGGACGTCCCCCAGCACCTGGCTCTCCACAAGCTACCAGGGACAGTTAGCGCACCGAGGGCCCACGCAGTCCTGTGCGGAACCCAGACGACGTGCATTAACTATGCTGCCCGAGGGAGCCACACAGAAACCAGCCCTTGGATGACAGGCACGAGTTTCATCTCCCTAAATTAAGAAAACTCTAAGGAAAACAAAACAGAAACCAGTCATCAGTTAAAAGTTTCCACCAAAACTAGAAAGCATCTAAATACAGTTTTCACCTCAAAAATTACTTCTACGTATATATAGTCTACAGATATGAATAGAAATGACCGTTTCCAGAAAAGAAGATTTTATAACATCATGAAAGGACAAGGAAAAGTAGGGCAGAGGTGCGGCACAGCCAGGGGAGAAATCGCCGGTTTACTGTTAACTAGGACTAAAACCGGGAGACGCACGGTGGAAAGCGAGGACGAATTTGCTAATACGGTCACACACGTGACTTACTGCTCACTGCACTTTACTTATCTTGGCTATAAATTGGCCGGGTTAGGGATTCCAAAACTAAGTGGAATAAATACGACCAACACAACTCAAAACACAAAAGTCATTCCATTAAAAAAAACACAGGAAAATGATTTTTGTAATTTCAAACACAGAATGTGGAACCAGAAGAGGAGAAGGCAAAATCCACTGACACTGCTGACGAAGGGACATCGGAAGCTTGGCCCCGGCGCGAGGAGCTCACAGGCAGATTCCAGAAGGGACTCGCTGGACCACTCAGCTCTTTCCTTCTCTTGAAGAAGGAAACCGAGACACACACAGGCTGAATGATTTTTCAAAGTCTATTTTCAGCTTGGATTCTTTTGGTTAAAACAGAAAGGCCCACGTGGAAATGCTGGGCGAGTTACGATGGCCTCGTGAAGTCAGCCAAGTGAGTGAACTTTGTCCATCTGGGTCTCTGGACTTTAGAACTCAACACTCTAAAACGCTAGCCATGGAAACCTTCCACTTCCTCATCTCAAATCCCATCTCTAATGGACGGATCTTCAGCAACATCATCAAAGCTGCATTTGTTATGTGGGAATTGCTGGAGGGGTAGTGTGTTCACACCTGCCAGCTGGTGCCACCCAGAGTGGTGACGCAGGCAGAGCTGTAATTAGCCGCACTGGATGACGTCCATCTGCTTGTCGTTGCGTTCAGTGACATTTGATACTACAGCCTTGTTTTGAACTAGTGGAAAAGTTATATAAACCCAACTCTATGAGGATATTTTGTGCAATATCTAATTAAAAGTTTTCTTCAAAACCAGTCATAACAATTATGTAATAAATATGGAAAAGACAGTTCTAGGGAACAGAAAACAGATTCATTTCTTTCACTGCATTTGTGGGGTGTGTACAATTTAAGGGTGTTGGGTTTCAGGCTCAGTTTCTAGGCAAGTGCCTTCACTATGAAATAACGAGGAAACAGGAGCCTGAATGGGGCACACTCACCCGCGGGGCTGCGAGCCAGGTCTGTGCCAATGCTTCTACGCACATCCTGCCCAGTAACTAAGACAGACATTCAACCTGACAGGCAGCCACCTAACCTCACTCTCCCGGGCACCTCGTGGGCTCCTCAAATACATTTGTAGGACTCAGCAGCTAATTCAATTGTTAGCCAAAATGCAGGAGAGGGCCAATTTACAAACTGCACCCACCAGAATCATAGCTCCCATTCTCCTCCCACATTCTGTGCTTAGAGCAGGGACCACAGGTAGCGCAGAAGGACACAGGCAGGTTGCATTCCGCAGTTCTCTGCAAGCTACATGCTGCTAGCCGTTAAGGAGTTGTAAATCAATTTAGTGGGTTACAACGAGAACTTATTTTAAAGGAAATAAAAAGAATAAGTTTTTGTTAGGGTATTGTTTTGCCAAACTTTAATCATCTGTGTGTGTGTGAGATGTGTGTACACCGTGGTGTCAGGGTTTGGATAAGATGCTCTACAGCAACAGTCCCCATGCTTTTTGGCACCAGGGACTGGTTTCATGCAAGACAATTTTTCCATGGGACTAGGGGGGTGGGAGGTTGGATGGTTTTGGTATGATTCAAGCGCATTATATTTATTGTGCAGTCAAACCTCTCTGCTAATGATAATCTGTATTTGCAGCCACTCCCCAGCGCTAGCATCACCGCCTCAGCTCCCCCTCAGATCCTCAGGCTTTAGGTTCTCATAAGGAGCCACGACCCAGATCCGTTTACAGTAGGGTTCACATCCTGTGAGGATCTACTGCTGCCACTGACCTGACAGGAGGTGGATCTTACGCTGTGATGGGAGTGATGGGGACCTCAGCTCTGTGATGTCCCTTCTGTTTCTAAATCTCCTGAGTGCGAGTCTCCCCGGCTGTGCATAGCTCTTCAGAAGGCTGCATAGCTGCCAGAGAAGCAATCCTGCCACAGTTTAAGCACCAGTCTGGGCCAGGCTCTAGAACACAGTAGGAGCTTGTATTACCAAAGAATGGAACTCTTCCCACCCACAGCGCCGGCATTTCCTGCATCATGCAACTCTCCCTGGCCCTGCCCTCTGGCAGGCGATGAGGAAGGGGTGCACTGTCAGAGGGAGGCGGGAGCGGATGAGGATGGCCACGTGCTCTCCCCAGCCCGTCCTCCCTCTCCCATGCCCTGGCTGGCACCAGCTGCTCATCCCACACAGCTGTCTCTGCATTAGGAACTACTATCACCAGAACCTTTAGAGATAGTGGTTCTCATCACTTTTCACTCCATAATAAATATCACAGGTCAAACACTCATGTATCATATCAAAAGGCCCATTTTGCAAAGTGGAGGGTTTCAAAATTTACAAAGTTTCACCTTCTAAATCCTCCTTTAGAAAGTAAAAACTGTGGAAAGAACACTGGCCTTCGAATTAGAAGGGTGCAAATATCGCCTCTATGGCTTACAATCTGGTGACCTGGATACCAGCACCTGGTGGGGATGGAACCTCTTGGATGAGCTGCTGAGAAGGTCACATGAGGTCATGGGGAAGTGCCTGATGCCTGGAAGAACACCATGTCTCTTGAAAAAACAAAATTACATTTAAAAAACAATGTTATATATGAAAGTATAATTTGTATTTTATAAACTACCCACACATAGGTTGGGCCCTTGATAAAGATAATATACATTTAAAAAATGTGAACAGTTACTACCCATGTGTTTCTCTCTCAATACACAAGGTCCCACACTTGGTGTCTCGGTCTGTATGTCTGTGTTAAGCTCTGACTTCCAATCAGAGTTTAGCACGTGTGTATTTTTAAAAACCTGAGTAAGCCTTTCAAGTTCTGAGATTGGTGGTTTTAGAAAATCATATGCTTTTCACTCTTGTACATGCCTTTATGTTATGTTTTATCATGTAGTTAGTTATTACATCTGAACCCTGCAAAACACAGCCACTTTGAGAAAAGCTCCACACAGAACCTTGAAGATGGGGCTCATATGGGCAGCAGCGCCCTGGCCGGGAAGGGCCCAGCCCAAGGTCGGGGCTTCTTGCTGGGCAACCTTGGCTGGTCATGGTGCCCCTTTGTGTTGCCAGTTTTTCATTAGCAAACATCAGCTGTGTGCCTTAGATATCATTTGAAATCTTTTTTAAAAATAGAAAAAAGACTTGATTATCAAAATTGAAAATGCACATAGAACCCTGTACGAAATGTGAAATAGCATCATACCTAGGAAGAAATCAGGCTCAAAAAAACTGAATTTGAATTTAATCAATCCTTTCAGCAACTTGCAGTTGACAAGAAATAGGGAGGCCTGCACGGCAGGTCGGGGGAGGGGCAGCGAAGCAAACCCGGTGCCGGGGTCTCGCCCAGCGAGTTGGTGATGCTCAGATCGCGATTCGGACAAGCCCCCGTGAAAAAGCATTTTCCAGGCAATTGGAGACATGTCGATGACATAAGAGATTTGTGGTTAATTTTTAAGTATGATGATGGCATTTTGATTACATAAGGAAAAAATGGGTGTTTTCAGACACAATATGAAGCATGGAAGATAAAACGATGTGATTTCTTGGATGTGACATGATTGGCCTTAAAACAGTTCAGGACTGGAAAGACAGGTACGGAAGAAAAAAGCACTGATGATTTGGGTTCTGGATATGCAACTGAACACGTGTTTTGTATATAATTGGAAATTTTTAAAGATGCAATTGAAAATCCCATTTGGATGTCACCTCCCTGAGAGCCTCCCTGGCCAGCCCTCCAAGGGTACACGGAGAAGCACGTGTGAATGCGGGCACCACAGCGCTACAAAGTCCAGCGTGAGCTGAGCGCCATCCACGGCGACGGCCGTGCACAAGACAAAAGCAGCCGTTACACAAACAAGGCCGAGTTCTGTACACCACAATTTGGAAAGCTCTCCAATAAAGTGAAATTAAGTTTAAAAAAAAAAAGCAAATGGCCAAACAATATGCATCATATGAACTTGCTTGTATAAAAATGTAAATAAAACCTAAATGATCCATTTTTATTTGTATATATTTATATGTAAGATATACACAAAAATCTGCAGGATTTCTCCCAAACTTTTACAGTGGAGGGGCCCCAGGGGCTGAAAGCGTGGCTCTTGATTTTTACTCTCTGATTTCCGGAAATCATTGAACTTTTTACAAAGAGAAGGTATTTTTGTATCATGTAACTACAGTCAAATAAGTGAATAAATAGAGCCAGAAAAGAATGATGGAGGTAGTGGGGGAGGAGGGAGGGCAGGAAGGGGACCAGGGAGGCAGGCTGGCGGGTTTCCAGAGCTCGGCGTTTTCACAAAGGGGCAGGAGTGCGACGGATAACTGCAGCTCCACCTGCAGAGGCCTCTCATCCCCCAGAGAAAACAGTGTCAGCATGGCAGACATGGCTGACACACGGCTAAGGTCCCCTTGGCAGGATGAAGGAGGCTCCTCTAGTAATCACAGGGAAAGCTGGATGACGGGAAGGTCACATGCCCACAGGGACTCCCCTGTAATTTGTATTGTAATGAACTATTACCTGAACACAAGCACGTGGCAGGCGTTTAATTTGCAAGTGCAGATGCCTGGCAGTTCACTTTAAATTACTCTGAAATTATCCCTGTGTAATCTAAACAACCAGAAGTGTGACCAGGGCTTTATTAAGAGAGAGTTGCACAAAGGGGAAATGTACGGATTGTGAAGCTAAATTTCTATTGAAGGCGAGGACGCACCTGTATTCTGCTTCAGGAAAAAGCGCTACGAACGTTTTCTGTGTCTGTTTCCCAGCCTGCACTGTGCACTATTTCCTGGGGTCCTTCGTGCAAAGGGGGGGCGGCCCCAAATCCAATCCTACCTTCAGCGTTGAAGCAAGTCAAAGTGGAATCTGGCATTTGAAAACATGGTTTCTTTTCACATTTCTTGGAGGTGGGCCACCCCATTACCTTCTAGGTACCTCAGGGTTGTGGGGGCTGTTGATCCAGGCGGGAGAGGAACGAGCGCTGGGATAGGGGTGGCAGACACCCACGGAATGGGACCGTCAGTGTGTGTCTGTTACTCTACAACTGTGTCAGGACTTAGGGAAGGAAACGCCATTTCCATCTCTCACCTCCTCTGTGCGCCTCCCGTAATCAGCTACCAACGCACACATCAGTCGCTTCTGCTGTGATGACAGAATTAAGAAGGCCCAAATTTGTTCACGGTTCCTCTCTGTGGCCTGCGACACAAAGAGGAAAAGAGGAGAGGAGGGAGGCAGAAGGGAGGGAACGCACTGCACACTGGGTTCCGGAATGCTCCTCCGCTCACCTGCACAGGTTCCTGTCGGCCTGGACTCGGGGTCAGCGTGTTCACATCCCTGGGGACCGTGAGGCCAGCCCTGAGCGAGAGCACAGGTGCTCAGGCTCCAGCAAAGCCCATCGGAAGTTTCCGACTTGCCTCAACATCACAAAGAGCCTGTGAGAAAATGCTGGCTCTCTTATTTCTCCTTCACAGTTTGATCTTGTTATTAACACTTCTAAGAATCAGAAAACCTTGGTGCCAAAGAAACACATCTCGCCATACCTTTCAAAGGTTTTACACAAAGCCCACCGTTGTGAAAGAACTGCGCTACCTGTCCGGGAGGGTAGAGGAGGCTGTGGGGTGCACGTTTCCGAGAGGCGCCTCCCCCGCCAACTCAGCAGGCGTCACACAGGGACCCACACCAGCATTTTCCGTGAGTGCCACTGCTGGTGCGGCCAGTGCTCTAAGAAATGCACATGCTCAGAGCACAGGTTTTTTAAAACAAAATAATTGCGAAACTTCTCAAAATGGACACAAAACAGAGTGAGCGCGAAGTGCTGTGCTGGCAGCAGGCATGGGTTGCCCGGCCGCCTTCAGAGGGACACAGGATCTGAGCATTCGCTGTCCTCTGTCCGCCCGCCTGTGGTCAGCTCTGAACAGCACACTCGGCGCAGTGCGGAAAATGTTCTTCCTTGTTTCAAGTGGGCAGTGGAAGTAGTGAAAGCCTAAGTAAACTCTGACCATTAGATAATGGGCCATTATAACTCTGGACGACTTCCTGAATGGCCCTGAAAAAACGGGTTTCTCATTTCCTGCCTGTAGAAAAGAGAAATATTAGGATAGTGCTGTGCACAAAGAATGGATGAGAAACAGAGTGAGAATCGGGGCGGGGGGGCAGCGAGGTGGCTTTGAAGGGAAAACAGAAAGAAGAGAAAATAGGTCTGCTCTCCCATGGGTCATCTGACCCCACTCTCCACACGCCCTCGCCCCGGCCTCCCCGATCGCTCCGCCCCAGACCCAGCGCGGCCACCCCTGCTCTGGGAGGGCCTCTCGGCCGGCCGGCGGTCGCCACCCCGGGTGACCGGGCAGCACAGTAGCCCGCGTGGGCAGGCATAAAATTAACGAGGCAAAAGAAGAAGAAAAGAGACGAAAGCATGGCAAAAATAAAATGTTACCCTGCAGCTCATATTCACACAGAAAACTGTGCTGTCTTTGGTTTTATTCCAAGGTGCTGCCAGGAAAGAACTGCTCACAGAAAAGCCACAGCTTCGTTTTTTCCCACACTTGACTGATACGTCTTTCCAGTGTTGTTTTTTTTTTTTTGTCCTCAAAGGGAGAGAAATCATCTCACTTTTCTGCATTACCACAGACTTTTTTTTTCTTTTAATTTTACAACCTATAATTAGTAGCTACAAGACACCATCTGAAAGAAGAGCAGAGTAAGAACATTCTGGGGTGGAAGCCCCTGACTCCATCCGAACCAGCTCTTTGAACTACGCGAATGGCCCGGTCTCTGCGCTCCCCTCTCCCGCACAGGGAGGTGCAGGCGCCGGGGCTGCGAGGAAAGGGAGCAAAGACCATTCCCGAACACTGCACAGCACAGGCCTGTCCCTGGTAAGCATCTGACAAATAGTAGCTGTTATGACACTGTCGATAGCGGTTTTAAGCTACGCACGAGATCTAACAGGGAAGAAGAGGATCGTCTGTGGGGAGGGGCCAGGGAGGAATGTTCCAGCAGAAATCACAGTGTCGTCAAACTCAGGGCAGCATGTTCAGTGGGCAAAACACGGAGCCAGAGAGACAGGAGCACAAATTCTGCTTCTCCCACTGTGTCATTTGGAGCCATCATGACCCTCTATTTCCTTATTTTTAGAAAACCTGTTGTGAGGATGAGCTGGTATATTGTGTAAAATACCTAGTTCTGTGCCAGTGGATGGAAGACACCACCCAAATGCCCGTTCTCTGCTCTGCTATGATCCTTAGCAAACTTCATTTAGCAGAATTTTACTACACACACACCACACTACGGATATTTATGATATAGCTGTAACTAAAATGCTACATGTTCCAGGATTCTCATCCAGTTACTTCAGCAGTTTTCAGAAAGTAGAAGAAATATTATCCATGAAGCACTAACCATGTGGCTTACTCTTTCTATATTATTAGGTTTTCATGATGCTCAATTAGAGATAAGAGCCATGCCCTTTAGCAGACAAGGGACCAGGCTTAGCATGATGGAGAACATGTCTCGGCAGCCGGGAGCAGATAGCAAACCTGGGATCTGAGGCCAGCTGTGCCCATCTGAGCCCAGAGCCCATAAACTGTCCACTCCACCAGGCTGCATGCCCTGGAAGAGGAGATGCATGCAAAAGACGACACAGGAACAACGCTGAGTCACCGCAAATTAAAAGGATCACAGGAACACGGCTGGAAAAGGGGCGACTGAGAATGTCAACTCTGATACCTCAGGCAAGATACAGCCAATAATATGGCTGTCAGCATTTCTTTCCATTGGACGTATATATTCCTTACGTGATTAAATAGAAAATGCCTGTGAAGATGTTTCTACTCCAGGTAGGCTGACTGGTGCCTGCTTGAGGACTATAAACTCCCGAAGGCGTCTGGTGCCCTGACTTTGTGCTGCTAAATGGCCATTTCGAGGACTAGAGGACCAGGGAGGGGAAGCAGATATCTTCCTTGCATTTGAGGGCAAGTAGATCATTCCAAAGAAACCGTGCCTTTCTCATGGGTAATTCTCTATTTATCGCGTGTCCGCAGCATGCTGATTGCTGAAGATTACGGATGGGGCTGTGCTCCTGCGCTATCTAGACAAGAACCTCAACTGGGAGAACCCAGAGGCAACAGGTGAGCACCCACCCGGAATGAGTGCCTCAGGGTGTCTCAGGACTCCTCTCCTCTGAAGACAAAAACCAGCATGTCAAATTCCTCTTCCCAGTAACAGCCCTCCGAATATTTGTCCTTTAGTTTTCTCCCAGATAACCATCCCCGATCCATATTCATCTGTCACTGCGACTCTTTCCAAGTGCTGTCCAGCCCCTGCCCTGGCCAGTCTGCAAGCATTCCTCCCGAGTGCAGCCTCGTTGCCCAACGCTTCCCGTCAACACGAGCCTGTCCAGCTTCATCACGTCCTTTGCCCGGCTCCTACTGCAACTTGACCCCAATGCGTGATAGGTGTCACTGCCACGGCTAGGTTATATGGCAAAGTTGGAACTGAAATTTTGCAGATGTAATTAAGGTTCCACGTCAGCTGGTTTTGAGTTAATAAAAAATAAAATTATCCTGAGTGGGCCTGACCTGGTCAAAGCCCATCAAGGATGGACAGAGCCCCTCTTGGAGACAGACACATTCCCCTTTGCCTTAAAGAACACCCAGCCGTGCTGGGCACTGTTGTGGGGAGAGGGGCAGCCTCCAGGAGCCCAGGACCTCTATCCTGTAGCCTCAAGAAACTGAATTTTGCCAAAAACCCCAATGAGTGTGGAAGAGGACCTGGAGAGTCAGAGGAGGACACACCTTAATTACAGCCTTATGAGTCCCCAAGAACCTCGCGAACGCAGACTCCTGACCTATGGTGACAGTGCGATTACAACTGTGTGTTGTTTTAAACTACTGCATTTGTGCTTATTTGTGACAATATCATAGTTTGGACTCATATTTCATTACGGTAAACTAAATCTCAACTATTTTTCACAGGTGCGTTTGTTAAACCGGCTTTCTTCCATCCAGTATCTTTGCAGTTGATTTGGCCTTGACCTTGTTATTAATAAATTGCATAATTTTGTTCCATTCATCATGGTACATGTTTCAGGATCCCAATCTTGCCAGCCCATGTATTCTAATCCCTCCCTCCTAATTTCTTATATTCCAAAAACCTGTGGTTCTCATGGAAACGGGCTGGTCATTCCCAGTATGTTATTTTTTGACTCATCTAAGTAACAGAGACATTGGGTTATATTTAACCAAAAACTTCTCAGTATATTTAAACATTAATGACTGTCTGCATTATAGATATTAGTTCGCATATTTTTAAAACACAAATTTGACTAATAGGTAGCAATATTTTCCAGGAAGAAAAGGATTCTGTTTCATCAGTAGACCCATCAAAGATATCCACTCAGCCTAAAAGTAATTTAAAACCATAATATTAAGTGTGCACACACACAGTGTGCCTCATCATAATTCCATTTTCGTTGCACTGCAGACAGGTTTTCATGCCCTATTAAGAGTGACCTACTGTGTGTTTTTCTCATAATACGTTCACCAAAGACGACATTCAGCAGTGGGGTTTAGACCACTGACATCAGGCATCAGCTACCGTCCCTTCTGGACGTGCGAGGCCACAGTGGAGCGAGTCCTGAAGCAAGTCCAAAGGAAGCCTTCACCGGGGTTCTAAGTGGACTTACTGTCTGGAGAGTGCTAAGGAGGTGAGCGTGATGACTGAGATGCATTTTAGAGATCATGCACTTCAGGCTGTCAGTAATGCTGACAAAATCAAAGTCCGCCAGGAGGACTGCATAAGTTACCATGCCACCTGCCGTCAGTCGTCCTGTTTAATAGGACATGCCCAAGTCCTAATCTCTGGTACCTGTGAATGTGACCTTACTTGAAAATAGGGTCTTTGAAGATATGACTGAGTTAAAATGAGACCATGCTGGATTAGAGGGCAATAATCCAAAGACCGGTGTCCTTACGAAAAGAAGGAAATTTGGACACTGACACCCAGAAAGGAGAATGCTATGCACAGACACAGGACAGACAGACACCCCGGAGAATGCAACGTGGAGGATTGAGGGTTGAGGCGGAGATCAGATTGTGCATCTACCAGGCAAAGAATACCAAGGTTGTCAGTGACACCAGCAGCCAGTTCAAGGCCAGGAGGCATCCTCCCCGCAGGCTTCAAAGCCAACACCTTGATTTTGGACTTCTGGCCTCCAGAACTGTGAGAGACTACATTTCTGTTTTTTTAAGCCAAGAAGTTTGTGGTAATTTGTTGCAGCAGCCTAGAGAAGATGCACTGTGTTGCTCTGAACTAGACCTCTAAGGAGGGTCTCAGACGGAGTGAGTCCGGAGCCGCGGACGAGTGGTCTGCTGCATGTGTAGACTGAGGACTGGCGTCAGAAAGGTGATAAAAATGAACATCCTGGACAACAATCCTTCATGAAACAGGAAGAAACAAGTCCTTGTTTGAAGTTTTAAGCAAATGATCGTGCTGGGATGCTGCGCTGTTCCTGTGGGTGGTTTTGCATTGAAGCAATCTCTTTAAGACTTGGACGCTGCCAGCTGAGTTTACATAAAACTGTCTCTGTGCGTGTCTCCAAAAGGCTGTAAAGTCGCAGGTAGGAGACAAAGAAACAAAAAGAAAACAAATGTGCGGACGAAGGAAATGTGGGCCGGGGCGGGGCGCAGAGGGAGGAGACGAAATGCAGGAGAACGCAGGGTTCTGCGTCTTCTGGCGACGCCACAGGCTCGCAGGGTCGTTCTCCCCTGAGGTAGCAAGAATGACCCAATTTCCTTCTCATATCTAATACTGTAACAGTTTCCTAATCCTGACTCTGCTACATGGCAACTTTGAATAACTTTGAGTTAATCACTTACCAAACTGTGGGTCTCAACCCAGCAGTGTGTCATGAAATCGTTAGAGTGGGTTGAGAAGGAAGAGAAAGAAAAATAAATTTTAAAATAGACAATATCAGAGTGATACCATAAAGGTGGTGTTATATCATGAAACTTTATATATAGCTCTATGTGTATATCATGATATTAAAATGTATTTCTTTGGTAAGGCCAAAATGTTTGAAAACCACTAAACTGGATGTTATCTTGGAGCCTTTACTGTGCCCACTTTTTGTGAGCCTATGATTGGCTCCAGAATCTCTTACAGAATAAACTAAAACACACTAACAGCATGTGCCTGAAATAGAGAAAAAAAAGCTTGTAAATTAAAAAAAAAAATCACTACTGTAAAATGATTTCTTCCTCCAGCAGGTGCTGAGAAACCAGGCAGAAATGGCCACTCCTAGTCGGGATGGTGGGTGATTTGGTAATTGCCTGATTGCCCAGGGAGTACGGAAGGAGAGCTCTGCTTTACCCACGGGAACACAGAGGAGTAGAATTCAGAGAGTGCTCCCACATCTGCATAGTGGCAGGTGGCTGAGGACAGACTCAAATTCACCCACACCACATGATACTTTTGTCAGAAGTCTGCCACACTCACTGTGAAGAAGAAAGCTGGCTCTAGCCTAAAGGAGACTCCTTCATACCAAGGTGTGAATAATCCAGAAGGTGCACATCTCACTGCTCGCACTGCCCTCTCCTACCGCTCCCTTCAGGGCACGGGGAGGGAGACCGTCCACAGAATGGAACATCTGGGTCAGGGGAGCTGGCCCACATGCGGATTGCACCAAAAGGTAATAAACATGCCCTCTGCCGCCAACAGCCCACAACTGATAACCACCCTGTTAATCATTTCCACTCCCTATCTGCAAAGAGCCCTGCCGAAAGCATGTTTCAGAATGCTTTCTGTTCAAATTAAGTTGCTGTTTCTTTACGTGAGGAAAAATTCTACCTGTGAAAATGTCTGACATAAATGTGGCAATCGGGTCTACTTTAAGGATTTAAAATCCAAGATTGAGCTTTCAATCTTTGATGTGTACCTTTTGCAGGGCATTTTCTAAGTGTGTAGATGCCAAGGGGGAGCTTTCACCATCCTGACCAGCACCCAAACCTCCTGATAAACAACAGCTGTCACTGGGTCACTCCTAGGTCCTGTCCAGCAGGGAAGAATGTCCGACATTTGTCCCCACTGCATCCATGTTGCCGTGACTGACATGTCATTTTTTTTATCGACAACAATATTTATGGTGTACAACATGGTATTTTGATATATGTATACATTGTAGAATGGCTAAATCAAGCTAATTAACATAGATGCATTACACTTTACATATTAATACTTTTTTCTGTGGTGAGAACACTTAAAATCCACTCTCCTAACAATTTTCAAGAATACAATATATTGTTAACTACAGTCACCATGATGTACAATAGATCCTTGAAAGTATTCCTCCCATCTAACTGAAATTGTGTGTCCTTCCACCAGCATCTCCCCAAGCCCATCCGCCTCCCTACCCAGCCCCTGGTAACTGCCATTCTACCCTCTGCTTCTATGAGTTCAACTTTTTTAGATTCCATATATGAGTGAGATAATGTGGTATTTGTTTTTTGGTGTCTGGCTTATTTCACTTATTTCACTTAATGTTCTCCAGGTTTGCAAATGACAGGATTTCCTTCTTTTTGTAAGACTGAAGAGTATTCCATAGTATATACATACAACAAGCAGTGACTGGCATTTAATAAAAAGAAACGAAAAAAGAGACAAAAAGCTCCTGATTATTATAACTATATAAAAGTCTTGAAATTGGATAGGATCTCTTCAACAAATGGTGCTGGAGTCACTGGACATGACAGGCAATAAAAGGTGAACCTTGACCTAAACCTCACAACTTACGTAAAAATTAACTCAAAATGCATCATAGATTTAAATCTAAAACACCAAACTATGAAACTTGCAGAAGATAACATAAGAAAAAACCTTAAGGACCTAAAGTTTCCTACAGAGTTTTCAGATATGATACCAAAATCATGATTTATAAAAGAAAAGTTTTTTTGATATACTGGACTTCATAATTAAAAACTTTTGTTCAGCAAATGACCCTGTCAAGAGGTTGAAAACACAAGCTACAGACTGGGAGTAAATATTTGCAAACCACGTATCTGACAAAGGTGTCATATAGAGAACACAAAGGACTCTCGGCACATACAAATGTCCCCTCTTGGTGACAGCCTAAATGTGCTCAGCTTTGCTGGAGAACCTGGGGTGGGGGCCTACTTTCTCACCTGGGCTCTTCCTTTCTTCCTCCCCCAGGTTTGCAGGTGCTGTGAACAGTGATGCGAGCCAGGAAGCAGGGCCGTGGGCAAGGCTCCTTCCTAGGCAGGAGACTTCAGGCGGCACCAAGAGACTCAATCGGCAGGTTAAATAAGACTTAATGCAGTATTTTTAAAAATCAAACCTAATGTTCCAAAATCCGCGCTGAACAAAACATCAAAACGTAAACACACACAAGACCCAAAGCCTGCCTCAACCATCACTCCAACTCTGGCACTGGAAGGAAAAACCATTGGAAACACAGATTTAGGAGAAACAACGTAAGACGTGCGATCCTGACATCGTCAGTTTCCTTTCCTAGGTAATTCCCACACACGTCTGCACCTCGGCCTGGGCAGCGCCCCTGGCCCGCAGGGAGCGTCCTGCTCTGCTCCAGCGCTGGGGGCCCGCGGCCCTGGCGCCCGCGTCCCGGGCTGTCCTCTCCGAGCCTCCCTCCGCCGCCGGCGTCCACGCGGCCGCGCTCCTCGCAGCCAGGCTGCCCCGCGAGGCCAAGGGCCCAACCGCACCTCTGCTCCCTCCGGAGACCTGAAGGACCCTGGGGCGGAGCAGGACTGGCCCCTTCCCGCCGTGTTCCGTGCCAGAAGCGAGCGGGCAGAGGCGCGGGTGTGCGGCTGCGCAGGCGACCCGGCGCCGCCACGGCTGCCCGCATGGCCCGGCTCTGGTCACAACCTCCCGGGCCGCCGCCGAGCCCGACGGCCTGATCGATGGTGGTGCTGCGTGGCGCCAGACTGACCAGAGCACAGTGACATTTTTGCTCGCGTGGGAGGACACGTCTGTGAAAACAGTTGCCTTGGGGTGTCGAGACCAGAGGGAGGAAGGAGGAAGCGTGCCAGCTCTCAGCGCAACAGCGTGTATTCCTAGTCACGAGAAAAGCAAGCACAGAAGTGTCTTTCTGGCGACTCGGCAGTGCGGAACTTCCCAGCACTGCTCAGGCCGCGGGAGCCGTGGGTGTGCGGGGCGCAGTCCCGGCGGCGGCGTGGGGGGGGCCTCGTCCCGCGTCCCCCGTGCTGCCGCCCCTCCCCGCGTGCATGCGCAGAACCCGGTGTCCAGGCACAGCAGCGTGGCACAGAGGGGGAAGGACAGAACCTCCAAAGTTTCTAGAAGGCCCGCGGAACACATCCTCCGCTGGGCACACGTGTCATTCTAAACTGTCTCTGGCCGCCCCCACCCGCCGCTCAGGGGCTGGCTGCAGATGGCGCGAGGCTTCACCCGCCAAACAAAGCCCAGCTCTGGGTACCGGGTCCAGCTCCGTTGTGGCCTCAGTGTAAAAGGAAAGACAGGCCTGTACCCGGCTCACCGCCTCTCCCAGGTTCCTTTCTTATGAGCATGTCACCAACTGCAGCACCAAAGACTTCTGCAGCCTGCCAGGGGCCTCCGCCGCGACTAGGCCTGGTGTGCTTGCTCCGCGCGTTTTCCAGTTCTCTGGCAGGCCCGGCCTTCTGGCGTGAGCAGCTGCCCTACCCTGGGTTAGTTCCCCTCGAAAGTAAACATTTCTGTCCTTTAATTACAGCACAATCATGCTGGAAGAAATGAGTAGCAAGTGTGAGGCAGGGTGTGCAAACGGGCACACAACACACAGGCACTGTTCACTGTTAGGGAAAAAGTAAGCAGAGGACACATTTTTACTTTCTGGGTAAATGACAAGACCAAGATCAGAATGTTTTGTGATGAAATTGTACTGATTTATGTTGTGCTAAATATTTAGCTGTTTACTATTTTAACCACCCAGAAAAACAATTTCACAGCTTTAATGTGATATATTTTACTGAAATTTTATTCAGTGGTTCAGATCCTTGGTTGCTAGTCAACTTCTGTCCTTCTTTCACTGTTTATGCGTCATGTATTTGCTCACAGCCCACTCGACGGTGGCCAGTGACGGCAGGCATCACAAACATGCAGAACAAGTGCGGGGCACTCAGAGCTCGGTCGGACATCGTATGTTCTCAATACAAAGAACTCGTCTTCAAGAGGGAATGGGCCATATGCTCTACTAATGAAATTGAAAGGGAGAGAAACCACTGCCTTTTCTCTGGGAGATGCCATCGGGAGAAGCAAGGGCCATGATTTAAGTAGGCGACATTGCAATGAGCATGGAAGGATTCACATAGATAAACTGGGTGAAGGGGAGTGTGTGTGTGTATACGTTTTGTTTGCTATTTTTGGCTGGTGTGTATGTAAAAATATGTGTACCAGATGACAGAATCAAAAAAGGAGAATCATCATCTTGACATTAGTTGTGTTCCTAAGTCCTGGCCATATAGTGTCCTATAAATTTTAATCATCAAAGTGAAGACACACAGTGTTTACTGGAACTCTTTCTAACCAACGAGACCTGCCTTTGCTGGTATCCTTGAGTCTTGACAACAAAACTGTCTTTGCCCCTTAGATTGAAGGAACTTACGAGGTTTTCTTGGGTTTTAAGGATATTTGACATTTGTTACCATTTTTATTGATTTATTCAATTATGATGAAAATCATATTTCAATTCAGAATTTCAGCAAGCTATTTCACTTGAAAAACTAATAAAGCTCCCATGTAGTCTGGATTTTAATACATTTCAAACTGATAAAATACTGCTAATAGAATGTTATAATAAACCATACCAGTATCTTAAAAGAGATATTTTAACACCAAATGTCTCATTTATTACTAATTACTAATGGACAATTGCTAGGCTGGACAAGTGAACAAGGACAATTGATTGAGGTAAACAGGCTTGGGCATTTCCAGTTGAATGGAAATTATCACCCAATGTGCTGGCTTGTCTTTTTGTACAGAACTGTGATGCAGAGTTATATTATTGTACCCACCAATTGAAAGCCAGCCCATCTAATTTAATGCTCTTTTTAGCTCAGCAAATTCTGATTTGGAGAGTTGATGTGCATGGATTTTTGTGCAATCCTATTTACAAACCAACTGAAAAAAAATAAAGAGTTCCAATCCCAGAGTACACTCTGTAGCTCAGAGCTTGCCAGAGACGGCAGCTGCAGTGCTCCCAATGGCCTGGAGGGCTCCGGGCGCTCTGTCCTCACCACAGTGGGGTTCTGAGAGTATCCACAACAGGGACTTGGGCTGCAGGTAGCCCATTATGGTCAAATTCAAGAAGATGCATTTCCAAGATTCAGGAGGAACAGAGCTTTGTATCAGCTGTGGCATTAGTGTGGCCTAATCTGGGGAAAATTCAGACTGGTAAATTTGTTTCAAAAGATGTTGCTTTGTTGTTGTTGCTGTTGCTACGTCCATTCACTAGTGAATATACTCTGAAATTAGATACATAATAAAAGCCCTAAGACCAGAAATTCTGGTATGGTGGTGACAATTCAATTGAGAAAATGACCTCTGTAAAAGGAAGGCTCAGAGCAGAGGGAACCGGCTTCTGGCTCAGGAGGCCAGGGCCGGTCCACCCTCAGCACAGGTGGGATGGGACACAGACCAGTGAAGCCCAAATTGCCATACATAGTGTCCTCTTGTTGGTGGAATTATTTAAAATACTTGCTTCTTTTAGCTCCAGCTGTAGAAGAATGCAACCAGAACTGCTTCACCCTGCTCGGGCCGTGGCCGACGGCTAGAGCTGCCTGTATATATGCTCTGACCTTCTACTCGGTGACTTACAAAAGTTCTTTAAAAGTTTTAAGAGGATGACAAAGTGATTCTACTAGTATTGTGAGAGTTTCTCTTGAATTGTTCTTACATTGATTTTCCATTAATGTGATTATTTTAGTAGAAACCTTTGCCAACAATTTCTAAAATAGATTGCTAAAACATACAATCTCAAGGTTCAAGTTCTAGATACAAACCATGTTTTGTTGAAATGACCTTCTGAAGAGAACACTTTACTCAGTAATTAGAATCATAGGTTAGGCATTATTCCTCAACTACCATAAGAAAAAATAATCTTGCCTTTACCAACTAAACAGCTTATTAATTAATTACAAATTTTTTGACTTTAGTGAGCGGGTCAATTTATAGTAGTAGTTTACAATATTAAAAGATGCATTCATAAATATTAGATATTCTTTAACAATATTATACATCTAGGTTAAAAGCAGTTGTCTGGGGAACAGGCAAGAAGATGTTTAAAATAATTAGGTATTTTTTAAAAATCCATATTATTCTCAAAAATAATTCCAGAAAGACTTACGTGGCCTTTCACACGGGGTGAGAAAATCTGATGTCACCACTTATACTTTCTGTTTCTGTTTTATGAACACAAACCAGACGAGGGGGCCAGCTGTAAACCAGCATTCTATTTTGATGACGTGGTCATAACTTTCAGCTCTTACCCGACGCCCAGAACTGAAATGTGGCAAGGGTTTAAAGCTCCAGAGTAAACGATTACCCAGGAGGGAAATCAAAATGGAATCTTCTAGGGACCACGTGGGCCTCCAGAATTTCTTTGTGAGTCAAGACGGGGACCCACTGTCAAAACAAACATTCTGAAATATTTCAGCATAACTCAGAGTAAGCAGGAAGGGCGGGAGCCGCCTCTGTTTTCTCACAGGGTTAACGGTGTGTCCCGCAGAACGAGCCAGAGCACGGCAGGAACGACAGGACGCGGCTCGCACCCCGGAGACAGATGTCCTGGACAAGGAGCGCGCCGGCCTGCTGGGCCAATGCCGGGTCCTCAGCAGCGTGTCTGCGGCACCCCATTCCCCGTGCAAGCCACTCCCTCCAGACCAGGGGAAGGGCATGACTCAGACAGCAGCCAACGAATGATCATCATTTAAACTCTAAAGGTGAAGAGCTATGAACAGTATTTTAACTATAATTTTCCTAAAATTTATTTCTTGTAGACAATACACATCCCTGTACGTATGCAAAATCCTGAAAGAAAACTATATGTTTACATTGTCTGACTATGTGACAGAATAAATAGCACATCGGCTTTTTCATTTTTTTAAGAACACGGATAACATCGTAAGAGGTGTGAATGTCTCTGTGTAATTAAAAGGGTGATGAAGGACAGGAATGGGATGCGAGGACTCTAGAAAGGACTCAATTTCTCTCTTTGGTTTCCTCATGCGAAACACAAGTCGACCTAGGTACAAATGTAAATAGTAAATTCAAAATCAGTTCACATTTGAACTTTCTAAAGTAATGCCCATTCCACTTCCTTATGGGCCACATACGAAATGTGAGGTGCAATCAAAGTCCCGGCCAGGGAGTCTGGTGACATGTACGTGTCAGGGTGGCACACACCAGGAACAGCATTGCTCATAGAACTGCATGGCACGTCCAGCCCACGCCTCGCCCATGTACTGTGCTGCAGCCTTTCAGTGAGTATTTAATTTTATTCTCACAAGAAAAATCCTACTAGAAAGGGACTAAGGTGCCAGGAAGGCACAACTATTTTACAGATGAGGACACAGGCTGACGGGGAAGACAACCTGCGCAAGGCCGCACGGCTGCAAGCAGGCTCCCAGCAGTCTGGCGTCGGTGACGGCGCTCTTAGCTCCACATCGAGCTGCCTCCCAACAGCCGGTCGCCCTTCATTTATCCCGGATATATTTGAATTGAGCAAAGTCCTTTCATATTTAGAAAAATCATAAACGATTAAATGGCTCAAGAGCAGGAAAACAAAAAAGAATGAGAAGTCAGAAACGAGCATCATTCCAAGGGAGGGGAATGTTGAAACTGGCCATCGGGCAGCTGTCGGAAGGCTTGGCCTCCCAGAGTGATCGGGTGCAGCAAAGCCTGAGAATTTCTCATCTATAAGTAGTGAGACGTGAGATGTTAACATGAGAAATTTTAGCCTGATTATCAGGAAATTTTCTAGACAGTGAAACGAACAGAACTGTAGCCATGTACCTTACAGGAAATAATGAAAGTCCTTTGTCTATGACATTTTAGAAACTGGCAAACACAACAGGTTCACTTGATTCCAGACATCTTTCCATCTGCATTGTCATCTTTTAGGGATCACTTTAAGGATCTCAAAAGAGGACAAAACGGTGGACTGTTTGAAGCATTTGTCAATATCTCAACCCAACTAAGCAACTGCTGTGACACGCAGAGCCCCACAGAACGGGGGACAGCCACTCCTGGGCCTGTCAGTGGAAACAGCTAACGGAGCTATGAGCCGAGTGAGGCTGCCTTTATGTAGCTGGTGCCTTTGCAAAGAGAAATCACATCCCTAAAGCAGGCAGAAGCATCGGCAGCACCTCGCGAGAGCAGCCAACACACTACGTGCCGGACGCTTCACGCCCACCAGCCGACCTCACCCACACGGCAGCCCCGAGGTCAGTACTAGTAATAGCTCCACGGTGCCCACAAGAAAACATGGGTGCGGAAGGCGAAAGGAACTTACTAAAGTCCCACAACTGGTAAGGGGGAGAGCTGGGATTTGCACCTCATTCGTCTGACTCTGACGTATATGCTTTTATCTGGGATACAATGCTACTAACAAAGATTTAAAATCCACCTTCAGTAGGTTGTATGAGCCAAAGTCTGTGCGAAGTTCCTTGAGAAAGAAAGTCCAAAATTATGTTGGTAGTAATAGCCATGACACTCAAACTAATGTTTTGTAAATTAAGTTTCCATTTGAACTTTATCAAATATACACATTTAACTTACTTTCTATAGGTCACAGGCAAAGTGAGATTTGGATTCAAAGTCCTGGCTGGGCAGTTTCCAGTATCATTGTGGTGCACACTGGAGGCTTCGCCCTGAGGCTGGGAGGCTGATCCCAGATGCTACGGAAGTATTTCGGGCTTCTCCACTCTGACTCAGTCCGAGAGAAAATGTGCTGCGGTGCTGGCAGTATTCGGTGGATGTTGCTAAGTTACTGAATATTTTGTTTTGCCTTGCCCAGAAAACTGTGTTAATTGTCTTCAGAGAGATAAGCTACATTCTGGAACATCTCTGTATATGTGCCCTAAAAGTACTGAGAGTATTTCTGTAAAATAAATTTTGTTCTTTTTCTTTGCCTACCAAATACAGTTTGGGAGAACCACATGAATCTGCAGTGATTTGAAATGTATATCTCAAACACGGTATTAGTATTTAAGCAGAAATGTATCTGTCTGCAGTCCTCATGAGTCACACGCATGCACTCATGCATTCCTTCAGAAAGGAATCACTGCCACACTGACAGGGACAGGGTCAAGAGGAGCAGATGAATTCTCCTGGTTGCCAACAAATACAGGACAGGTGGTGACGTGAAGAGTAAAATACTCAGGCTGTTTCAGTCCTCTTATCAAAAAAAAGTTCTGAGAGAACTTTTAATTTATTTCTTGAAGATTCTGAACAATAAAAAAGGAATAGGTAAAACACAATTATCAATAACAGAAGGCAAATGGAAACATTCTCAAAGTGACTGAGTCAGTTCTGGAAAGGAACACACGCATTTGCATTGATGATGAGTTTTTGACCGAGGGGAGCGAGGGTCCCTCCCCCACAGAGTTCTTCCTGCTTCTGAACAGTGGCACCGGCCCTCCAGGCTCCTGTCACTTCTTCCTAGCATCGCTGGCACCTGGCTACACGGCATCTGCTCAGCGTCAGCGGTGAGTTTTAGGGAGACCCCAAGACACTGAGGGAACAAGTGCGGGGCCAGCCTCTGACCCTGGGCCGTCTGCACACCTCCCTCTGCGAGGGGCACCTGGCCCAGGCCGCACCTGCTTCAAGCTAAGGGAAACACCTGGTGGGATGTGTCAACCCGTGTTGCCATGGAATAAAGCAAACCTTTACTAAGCTGGGATTAAAGAAGATTCTCCTAGGACCTGTTGGCTTTGTTGCTATTCATTTCTTTTTCTTTTCCTTACCTCCTTTCCTTTCTCCTAGACTGGTATAGGGGAAGGAGACAAAGGAAACAGCTCCTCAACGCTCTATGGCTGGGGAGAGCGGAGAAATCCAAGTCCCAGTATGTGTGACTGCTTTTGCACGTTTGCATACTTGTTTCTGAAATCAGCACTAGCTGTGAATTATGACACAAGCTGGAAGATCGAGGACTGTTGTAAACAACTGTCTGCAAATCCCTCAGTTGTCGCATCTGTAAAAGGAACTGAACTGAACTGGAAACTGGAGTTCCCTTCTAACTCGCATCTTGTCAGTTTTTTAAAGGCGGCTGCTACTTTTACATACGTATGTTTGCGTGTGTGTATATATGGACGCATTCATTCCTTCATGTGCATTTGTGGATGTATACATGAATGTATTCATTTCTTCATGTATGTTTGTACATATAAACGTGTGTGTTCATTTCTTCATGTATGTTTGTGTGCTGACATGTATGTATTCATTTCTTCATGTATGTTTGTATATATATAAGTATGTATTCATTTCTTCACATCCCAGAACTCTAAATGAAAAGTAGATGAATACTTCAATGATTTGGTCTTTTCCACTCTAGTTGGGACAATTCCTCGGGAAAGGAATACCTCAGTCTATGTCAGGCACCGGAGGTTTTGCAAAGGCAGGAAAGTTAGTGATTTTATGGACGTCTAAAGGAGAGTAAGCAAGCAGATAAGGCCAGGGGCTGAGAACTGTGCCTGTCTAACCAGAAATACAGCAAAGTACCGTGCCCTGAACTGCTGAGGAAAACCAGAGCTTTCGCTACTCGGAAAAGATGGCACATTCCCTTTTTGTGTTCTTAGATGCAGCCTGGAATAGTGGAGAAAATGTAACCTTCCGGGAGCAGTGGGCATATAGCATTACTCTCCTTTTTAAATAAATTGAAACCTCTTTTTCTATTTGTATTCATGTGATTTTCAAGTGTGATGTTTGAGAAATCACAACCTGCTGTCTATTAAATCTAAAGAGACTTCAGGTAATGTGTCAGTTTGGTACATGATCTATTCTTCTGAAAGTAGACTATCTAAAAATTTAAGCAACAAGATTGTGTGTATGAAAGAGAGAGCAAGCGTGTCCATTAGTGGGCTATCAAACTTTGGTGATGGTAGAGACAGCAGGCAGATAACTGTGGGGTGCTCTGTATGGATTTTGTCTTTGACAACGAGGGAAGCCTAGTCAGGCACCTTTCTGGGTTCACTGCATCTACCCAGCCCTGATGCGGGTGGTCCGAGGTTGACATTCCTGGGGACAGTGTCACAGGGCTCTGCAGCAGGGAGGAGGAAAAGGAGTATCTCTGCCCATCACAGCACTATGACCTAGGAGGTCACCAGTCCTTGAGAGGAGGACAAAGTCGAGTAGGGAGTCTATTCTGGGGGGAAAAGTACCTTTGGGGTTCTTCAGCTCCCCATGACTGAGCAAGAACCAGGTCTGATGTGCACGAGGCCCCGTGGTAGGCAGTCAGGCTGGGGTGGAACCAGCAGTCCTTTTAGGCATGGCCTTGTCACAGACACCCCCACGAGCTGTGGCAAACGCCCACTGCCCGTCTTTCTAGGGCTGCGGTTCATTCAGTGATTACTTGTCGGACATACACTGCGAGCAGCAAAGCCACCACAAGAGCTAAAACCACCCACTGCAGGATGATCTTAGATGACTTCATTCTGCAGCTGAGCACAGGCTGTTTGCTCTCAAGGGCCACCTGGATAAATCTGTCTCTTCATATTCACAGCAGTTTCGGGAGCACGAATTGTCTTAATTTTTTGAATTTTAGAAGAAAATCAACCATAGAGCCTTCACTAAGTTGATCTGCATCTCCTGAAATGTGAATTTCACTTCAGAAAACACCGTAAGAGTAAAGCTTCATATCCACCTCTGTAACCGATCTGGGACCTTCAAACTGCTTTATAAGAAGACTCGAGTCTCAGGACTTCTCCCGGAGGAAACGTTTACAAAAGACGCGAACTCTGCTGCCAAAGGGCCCCAGCAGTTCAGTGACAAAGCAAGACTCTCTACTCCAAATGCTTCCCCGTGTCTCCCAACGCCTCTGTCGCCCCACGTCATCCCTCCCCAGCCCTTCTTTCTACACATTTCCGGCACGAGTGTGGACGAGTCCTTCTCATGCGACCCCTTCTCTCTGCTCTAGGCTTTATCCATGTTTGTTCTTAGATGCTGACAGACGTTCCTAGATTGCCCCCTGGTCGCGGGGGTGAGTTCAAGGTTTCAGCCAACTGTGCACCATGGGGACAGCATGACTCGCATTGTGCTAGTTGGTGACGGCTTCAGTAAGGACCGGAGGGAAGACACGAGAACAGTAACGGCCAAGAGCGAATCCTCAGGGAGTGCCCAGCCAGGTGGCAGTGCCTGTGCCCAGACGCGGAGACACGGCTCCGACCTTGTCTGGGTCACTCCGGGCATCTCTGAAGGAAGCCCAACGTGGAGCTGCCGCCGTAAACGGCCAAGGCCAAGGAAAACACCACCCCAGCAAGGAAGGAAAATAAAAGAGAACGGCGCTACCATCGGCATTTTTGAATCTCATCTTTATACCACCTATTTTCAGAAAAAAATTTCAGTATCAAACATAAAGCCTGCGATGAATGTATCGAATATGCGAAACTGAATGATGGTGTTTACTGAGGATTTTTATCTGCGGGAAATTATTGTTTTGATATTTCAAAACAGAAAAGCCAAACCAAAACGACGACTGTTCTTTCCACTGCACGTGACAAGAAAGCAGATTTTCTGTGTCTCCCGACACACAACAGGGCCCACAGGTGGGCAGCACGTGCTAAGTAATTTTCCTGTGGTGATTAGCACACAGTGTCTATGTGGAACAAATCATCTTGTACACCTTGAATGCACATATTTTTATTTGCCCATTAAATATTTCACAGTTACAAGAATTTTCCCTCAGAAAAAAAATCAAAAAAGAGAAGTAGCAAACTGGTTGCACAACAATGTGAATATACCCAACACTACTGAACTGTACACTTACAAGTGGTTACGACAGTAAATGTAGGTGTATTTTACCACAATTCAAAATTTAAACAATTTTTAAAGTTAAAAAAGGAGGTTCTCACTTTAGGTTTTTAACATCACTTACCAGTAAATAACGCATCAGGGGCTTTTGCAGTCATTCTGCTTGCTCAGGCATCTACTTACTGGAGTGTACATTTTCCAAACTGATGACTTCTTCTAATAAATGAAATACTTTGAAACAATTTTCCCAGGGGTTCCATTCCTCCCTGCATGCCGTGTCCCGAATCAGTCACGAAAGCACTTTAGGATACAACAGTACCATCCTGGGGACGGACGTAAGCACCTCAAGGGCTGTTTTCCGTCGTTGCCGCAGTCCGACATTGCAGCGTCGTCCTTATTCTGAAGCAGCCCCCGAGCCAGGCCGGCGGTGTGCGCCATGCGCCCTCGCCTGTCCTCCTGCCCGCGGGGAAGCAGCGCTGCAGGAAAGGCAGGCGGCATCGAGGGTGCAGGACCGCCGCACTCATCCCCTGGTCGGCTGCATAGTGCTCAGGCTGAGGCGAAAACACAAGTCCCTCTGACCTCAAGGATGTCTGCCACACTGTCCTGCCGCACTGTCCTGCCTCCCGGAATGACCAACCTAAACACCAAGTTCTGAAATTTCATCTCTGTGAATGCAGTATTTATTTTTAAGTTTGGAGTGCCTCTGCGAGTGTGAAATCATGGGTTATTTTCTTTGCTGTATCATTTTCAAGCTTAAGAGCTGTACGAATCGTTAGCCTCTATTCCAGTGTGTCTTGGAGGAAGAGGAGCCGTGCTGCCGACTGCAGGGAGCAGCCGGAGTCACCTGACATTTCCGGGGCTAGGGAGGCTCTCGACAGGGTCCGCTCTGCCACCCGGGCTGGAGTGCAGTGGTGCGATCACAGGATTGTAACCTGGAGCTCACTACCCTCCCGCCTCAGCCTCCCGGCTGAGTAGCTGGGACTGCAGGTGTGCACCACCACACCAGGCTAATTTTTTTTTTTTTGGTAGAGAATGAGTCTCGCTATGTTGCTGAGGCTGGTCTCAAATTCCCAGCCTCAAGCGATCCTCCCACCTCATCCTCACAAAGCACTGGGATTACAGGCATGAGCCATGGCGCAAGTCCACAGCATCCTGTGAGACAAAAGAGAATCAATGTGAGCCCCACCCCCAACACAGTGAGTGAGAAGAATTTAGATGATTTTCCTAATATCAATCTAAGAACCAAAGCTTTTGAACTGCTCCGTTTATAACTTAGCAAGCCAAACCTGACAGTGTAATGAGATGTCTTCATGATTTAAGAAAGATAATTTATTACAGTTAGTTATAAACTGATTTGCTTGTAGAAATCTTGGTTTTATATTTTACTTACTTGGAATCAAATCAAGATTTGTATAGGACAGGCAGACAGTTCTCCTGGACCAGGAGGAATCTGATCCTAGCACCTAAGTCCCCTTGAATTGATTCCCCTGCTTACACCAACTTGCCAGGGAACATTTCACACAAAATGTGTCCTTGTGTTTAAAAGGGGGACTGCAAACATCTGAAAATAACAGAAGCCATGGCAATGACTCCTTTGCTATCAAAAGCCACACTATTATGACCACAAATTTTCAGTTCTCAATTCCATGATTTTTAAAACATGGGTTGTAATTTTCAGAAGTCAAACGACATTTTGGTTACTTGCAAATGTCAACTGACTATGAGAATAACACCTGCTGAATGGTAAAGCGTCTTTCCCAACAGAAACAAGAAAGGAAGAGTGCAGCTTTCCTTTGTAGGGGATCCCTGTGCCCAGGGGACACCTTTGGCACCTGAGACTGACAGCACTTCTGCAGTACATTTTATTCGTGGAGTCACCACCAGGAAAAAAATGTGTTAGAAACAAAATGCACCTTTGGGAAGAGTTTATCTTTTTCATAATGCATAACAGGGCCAGGCTTCAGGAAGCCCCCTATAGAGTTAGAAGGAGGGCAGGATCTCTAGGAATGCAGCAGCAGAGAATCGTTATTGGAATGACAGAGGCTACGTGACTCGGACTCACTTGGTAAAAAACAGTCACTTTCTATGCTGCCCCATGCCTTCGGCTCTGCCATGCATGTTAAAAGCATGTGAGTGGAGAGGAGAACTGGCAAAACAAAATGCTCACTCTTCTCTGGGGAAATATGGTCCGTGTCCCCAACTCTCCCAGCACCTTCCGGGGATGTCTGATCTCACCTCTGGCTGGCTGCACAGCCAGAGTTAACGTGCTGGCACTACGATTCACTACACCATGAACTCGACCTGTTTCTTGTTCCTTCTGCAACTAGAACCTTTTAATGGATACTCTCAAAAATGGGAAACTGGCTGTCAGTTTTTAATGACTTTCCAGTTCTTGCTTTATACTTTTAATCTTAAAATATAACTGATCTTTTTAAGGATACGAATGTGTTAGTAGCCACCCAGATACTTCTAGTGAGCAAATTACACTTCCAGAATAACAAATCAGAGGCTTTTGAAAGCACATTAACTCTGAACACTTGCCCAGTGCAACTCACTCGTGCAGGGCATTTCCACGTGCGCATGAGTCACGCAGAGGTTACTCCTCTTCCACCCCCCTCCCTGGGGAGTAATTTACTTAGGACATCGAAGTGTTTATACATTAAAGCCCAGAATGCAGCCGGAGTCTCCAGTGAGACTGAGAAAGTCTGAGCTGCACTTCTGAGAGAGTAGAAAGGAAATCTGGCCCTTCCATTTATGAAGGTTCAAGCCATCATCAAAAACGTCACCTTTCAGATAACTCGGGGCAACTTATGGAAGCCTGGAGAATACTTATAGAGATGCATATAAATACCTCCAAAGCATTTTCTATAACATGCTTTTGATTTTACTGCATGTGGCTTGTGGTCTGCCACATAGCAGACCTTTTCCGTGAGGGGGTAAGGTGGTCACCTCGGCCACACAACGCTGGGACATGCCCGTCTCTTGGGCTGTTGGTTCGTGAGGGTTATTTGCTATAATATAAATGACTAAGCCCGCTCGGTTTGTGTCTACTTGCCCTGTCCTTTACCCCCTGACCTTTCCTTTGTTTTAGACTTTGATAGGAGAATTTCTAAACTTCGGAAGTCAGAGGTCAATGAGAAGCTCTCTCCTGGCTGGCAGCCAGCCTTTCCTCTACGTGATTGCTCTGACTCTTCTTGCTGCTGCCATGCTTTTTTAATCCGTTCTGGAAACACAAGAGATTCTGGCTTTTAATTAAATTGTCTCTAAATTAAGGACAAATGGGCAGGGTGAGAGTGTGAAGGGCCCAACAAGGAAAAAAGAGTGCGTAAATGTCAATAAAATCACTTCACAATCTGTTTGGTTTGCATCCATGCATGTTTATGTCTGTGCTTCAAAAGTGGGAAAATGGGCTCTGACACAGCAAGGGGCCCTTTCTGGATATCTGGATACTAACATACCCTCCTTAACAAACTAACACAGGCTGCTCTGTAAAAAATATCCAATTCTAGTCTCGTGAAACTGCAATGAGTGCACCATTAAATTATTTTCCATGTGCTCACGGCAAAGCTTGCATGACTGGCTTCCTGGTGGGGAAGGATGTGCGACAATTATGAAGAATTAAAATTACATCCATTTGACAGTCAAATAAGACTTGTGGATAATATATACTACCTGTTATTAAGCATTTATGTATCCCTGTAGATTTGCATATAGATCTGCAGGCATTATTAAATTAAAATTCAGCTATTGTGGTCATAGTTTAAAGAAATATATTCTATTGTACATCAAAAATTGAGGTCACATGGGTTTGGAAGTTTTCTTATAGTCCAGGGAAGACTCATTGTTCTTTTTAAAAAAAAAAAAAAAATTCCTAGTATGTTCAGGCTAATAAACCTACAAGACTGGATACAATTTTCCCCAATCTGATTTTTACCACCTCAGAGTTGCACGTGGAGGTGAAAAGCCAGGGAGAAGAACAAAAACAGGCTTTATCAAGCAAATAATCCCAAGAACTACTGTGCTCATTTTGCTTGATTGTGCAGCTCAAGGAGATAGCTGCTGGCACGGACGCTCCAGGACAGCCCTGCAATCCGGCGGCCTGTGGTCTTCCCCAGCCTTTCTTTCCCTCTACGAACAGCGCGCCTTTGTCCATCACTCCTTCCTCTTGCCCTGCTCCTTCGCTGCACAGATCTAGCGTGGAAATCAGTATTTATGTCCAGCTCCCGACGTCATCTTGGTCAGCCTTGGGACGCCAGGCATGGCCCACAGAGGGCCCCAGCTCAGGACTGAGAACAACTTCTGTGTGTGCTGATGGTCAAATGCTTCGAGAGGCTCTCATGGGAAGAGAGCTTTTTCCATAAGTGTAGGTTTAGTATTCACTTTTTAAAAATCTAATTTTTTGTTCATTATATTTCCTTCTCCACACCTGGTCTTTTAATCTTGAACACACACTGGACCCTTCACAATTCTCTCTCTGTCCAGAGAATTCCACGTCGTTTCAATCACATCAGCACATGTGGTTCTGTCTAAATTATGGACCAAAATGAAATAAAAGCCTGGACCTAAATGACTTCACCAGGGAAGAGGATTCGAACGAGATCAAGGAGGAAACGTGGGGGAGAGAAAACTTGGCCAGAAGGCAGAAGATCGGAGCAAGAGGAGGTGCCTGGAGCCGCGGCCCAGTGGGGCCAGTCGTTCTTGCTTCCGGGCACAGATTTCTTTTAATTTTTCTCATTTTTTGAAACTTGACCCCCATCTGTTCCTTCCATTTGCCGCTCAGCGAAGAGCACGGAGACCCAGTGTGGTGTTGTCGAGCAGCAGACTTTGGCAGCTGCGAACGCTGGGCATGGGTTCAGGGTCTGTGAGTTGGTGAGAACGTACTCCCCATCCCTGATCCCCCAGTGCTTCCTCCCAGGTAAAAGGGAACCATGATGCCTCTTTTAAAATCCAATTTTAAGCACTAAACTAAGAAAATAATAGGCTTAAAGCACAGTGCCTGGCATGAGACAAGCATCCACAACGTGGTAAGATTCATCTCATGTGGCCAGCAAGGACTCCATAAACTTTGTATTAAACGCACATTTTCAAGTTCAGAGCACAGCACTACATTTTAAGTAGCTTTTCAAAGACGCTACAAGTCAGTTTCTGATCTTTCCAAAGAACTCAGGAAGGAAAAAAGGCAACTGGGAATTCAAAGCCGCCCCCGCCACCGCCTCCACGTAAAAGAATAACGTGAGCATGCAGTAATCCGTGGCTCTCTGCCTGCTTGACAAGTGTGACCCAAACAGCACAAATATAGTGGATGCAAGAGAGTGCCACGAAATTGTATTTGAAACCCACGCACACTTTTCCATGCAAATAAGCAGCAATGAAAGAGAAAACCTATGTTCATAGAAGAAATAAGGTACATAAATGATGAATAGTTGATTATTTGGAAATTATTTCTAGGGCTGTGAACTTAATTAAAGGGTTAAGAAGGGGATGTGTGGGGCTGTGGAGTCCTCCAGATCCTTACTGTTTAAACCTCTCATGCCTCGAAACTCCTCTCTGACACTGCGGACTACACGCAGGAGACAGTGTGTCCAAGACGCCTGTCGTGTCTTCAAAGACCGATTCAGAAATGAAGTTCCCTTCTCTAGAAAGTCTCAGGAGCTGCTAGTTCTGGGTTTGAGACTTAGTTCAAAACAGTCCACCTCCTCTTTCCCCACCCTTCTAGCCTCTGGGGTTTCTCGATTTCTGAACTATTCTCTTACCTCCCGGGATCAAGTTTCTCTCCTGGTTCACTGGAGTCTTTAGGTTCTGCTCCAGGCTCCCAAATTTCCCTGGAACTGAGACTAGAGGCCCATGGCCTTGGACAATTAGATGCCCTCCCCTCTTCTATCCTCCAGTGGGAGTGAACAGCGAAGACTTGATCTGTTGAAGATCAGCTGGTCCAAGTCACGCATCCCTAACAATGCTGCCCACTCAGTGACTCGGCCTTCGCAATGCGTGAACAGGCTTGTCTCGTGGGTGCTGCGCAGAGCAGGCATCAAGTTATAAACTGCCTCGTAGGTTAAGTAGGTGAGATCATAGTTGGTCTACCTTTTTCAGTCTTTTGGCTAAGTTCCATTTGTCTCGCTTCCGATATCCACAGGGGGAAAACGAAGTTTTACACAAAGATATGTTTTATATTTTTATATATTTATAATATATATCAATATATCTCATATATATACATATATAAATCCTTGGAGACCCTCATCCACGGATCCCTGGTAGGGAGAAGCTTGCCTCACACACAGCAACGTGGCTTATGAAATGCTTGCTTAAGCAGAGCAGAAACGTGTGCAGTGCAAGAGGCGCAGTGAAGGGAGAGCCCTGTTATGAAGGCAGGTCCTTGTCTCCATTCCCTCTGTGGTTTCAAATTTACATGGAAGTGGGAGAGTTGTCCTGATAACAACATGAACTGGGGCCACGCAGAGTGGGGCTGACTGGCAGCAGCTAAGAACAGCAGGAAGCAAGGCCATCCACATTTGGACGCCTGCCGCCCTTGCGGTGGTGGGCCAGGCCGCGCCACTTCCTACGCAGAGGCAGGCTCCTCATCCACACAGGAGACCGACACGCCTATTACTAAGTGGCCTGTTAAAAAAAACGAAGATGCACTGAATCCCCCCCAGTAATTCCCAGTGGGCGTGTTATTTTCTAAGACTAATGTTGCCGGTGGGAAGACGGTGGCCAAGAGCAGCACGTGTGGGCTGCGACCACACCTGTTCCAGCAGCAGCAGCATCCCCGGGGGGGTCTCTCCTCCTCCGGGATGGAGACCTGACACGTGGCAGAAGATGCAGCGCAGCGGATTCGGCCGTGTTGAGGGACCTAACTAAAATAACAGGATCGGTTGAGCTCCCACGCTGTGCTGACCAGAGCACACGGTGACTTTTGACGTGCATGAGGTTCATGGCTGGCAAAGGCAAAACAGGGTGAGCCCTGGTCTCCTCAAGCCATGCAGCACTTGCAGTTCCAAAAACCTACTCAAACACTTTCCACAGGGAGCTGTGGCATTATGCAGGGAAGGGACAAGCCCAGATAACCACCATTGCGGTGCCTATCACAGGGCCACCCTCCTGCCGGTACCCACCTCTGGCTCCCAAATCACAAGATGAAAAGTTATAAGGTGATTCCTTGAAATGGAGGCAGAAAGAAACCCACCATGACCGCACCTGGGAGGAATGTTTATCAGATCTTGGGTTCCTGACACCGTCTGGTACTTGGCACACAAAAGACGGAAGAAAAGTATACCAAGAAAAGGTCAATTTAAAAGAATTTTTTTTTGGCCTAATTTCACTTTCTTAGTATAATGGAGGACTTCTAAAAAATCAGCATTACATTATGAAATTAAAACATTTACCATGAGAATTCAGTAATTTCACTTCTTGAATTATAGTCCAAGGAAATAATCCAGAAAAGAAAAATGATTTTGTGTAAAACTATGGAAGCACTTTGAAAACAGAAATACCAGGAAACCACACAAATTGTCCCAATATGAATGGCTGAACAAACCAGGATAAATTAATGAAATATAATCATATAGCTTTAGACAAAACCCTTGTGGTTAAAAGTACATAAAATTGTATACTTGGGAAAGGAAAGAAAATGTAGAGCTACAGAAATAAATCAGAATTAAATTGTCCTTTTGCAGGCAGAGCAAGTCTTTCTCAGAATCCCCTGTAGATTCTCCTCAGGTGGCACAGTCCACGCTGGCCCTGTGACCCCCCCCACCCCGGCCGTGCCCAGCAGATACTCAGCCCTTCCTGAAAGCCTCCCCTGGGGCCCAGCAGTCCTGGGTGGGCGCTGGCTCTCCAGGTCTCCAGCCCGACTTCCCCCGACCTCGTCTGGGTCCGAACATGTTCAGTGTCCACTCAGCACATCTCCATGATAATGACTGTTTTCTTATCATAAGGATGTAAGGCACAGGAAATCTTGTAGAACTTTGATTATTTGTGCATGCATGCCAATATTTATTCAGCAAATGTTTATAGAACACCTATAATAAGCTATTAGTTTTATATGATCAAAATATGGTACACACACAGTAAGGCAAAGAGTGAAAATAAATACATTTAGTCAAAGGTTAAGTGGTTGTCAGCAGTTTGGGGCAGGAGGTAAGGAGGAAGAGACTAATGGCGGAGACACCGCAGCGCAGGGCTGTCCAGACCCACGGCGTGCGCGCCAGAGGGGCCCGTGCGGACTGCGACCTCAGCCAGCGCCGCGTCGGCACTGGCTCCTCCACCGGAGCAAAGGCAGCAAGCTAATGCTCCAGCCGGCGGCAGGGACGCCTGTGGGGACCTGGAGGAAGGCAGAGGGCCATGTGGGAACTCCCTGTACCTTCCACTCAATGTTTCTGTAAACCTAAAACTGCTCAAAAACAGTCTATTAATTAAGAAAAGAAAAAGCTCTTTCCTCTTCGTTTTGACTCTGCCGTCCGGCGTTAACACCGGCTGGGCAAAGGAGATACAGAAGGGCTCCCCTGGGTTTGCCTCCTGGTGCTTCACTTGGAAATGTTAGCTGCATATTCTGTGGCTGGAAGGCTTGTCCCCCAGAATCTCATAGGTGACATCTACTCCCTCGTTCCGTTCAGCCCTTTGTGTCGGTGCTCACACGATCCTCGCGTTCACCACAAAGCTCAGGCGGCAGCACCAGGCCCAACAGAAACAGGAAGGATTAGAACTCTGATTGTTCATGATTTATTTCAGTCTTAACATCACTGGACATCTTATTCTTTATTATTTTGTTGTTGGTGTTAAAGCCCTTCAGGCACATATTTTCTTGATTATGAAAGCAACATTTCCCAAGATAAATTCTTGAGATGTTATTTTTAATATACTATATTTAAGCAGCTTTTGATTTGGTTAATAACGAAACTAATATTTGCTTTTAAGGAACTCTGATCAACTATTTAAAAAGAATACCCTTCTTTAGTGAAAGGGACTTAGTGCTTCCGTGCCTCGGTCTCTGCACACCACACGGCCCTTCGCCGCGCCTCAACGGGATGGGACCTTGCTGAGACCAATGCCACACAGCTAATGAGTTGACAGAAGGTAGGGGACAGGCCACGGGAACTTCAAATTTTCCCTGCCTATCCAATTTTATATTAGAAAGTCAAGTGTTGAAAATGTTAAATTAAATGACTTCACCAAAACGAGGAAGATGGCTGGTAAAATTGCATTTTTCACAAAAGTTCAAAGTGAAGTCAAATAAAATGTTATAATGAAACCACACCCCATACATATGTTCCCTTTCTCTCACACTTCAGTTTTATTCTAACCAAAAATCTTTTGTATGTTTGTGGGTGAGCAGGTAGGGTTTTATTTAACAGTCTTACCAAGAAATCTAAGCTGCAGACTTAACATAAATAAAAATGGCTTCTTTGAAATCCTGAGATTTGTTATCTTTTATTTGTTAAAGAGCTGCTCAGTGTCCAGGAAGCCCAAATTTCTGGTGAACGCAGGAATGCCCTGGAGAGATCACTAACAACTGCCCATCCCAACTTTGCTTACACAGTTCCAGGGTGAGGCATTCACAACACCATGAACAGCAAATTCCATCTTAGGATCACTTTAGCTGTTCATAAAATTATTTAAGTTGATCCAAAATCTGCCTCTCTCTCTAAACTTCAGGCCATTTGTCATTGTTACTACTTTGGAACCAGCAGAGTTAATCTGCTTCCTTTTCTACATCATAGCACTTCCAAGTCGTGACAATGGCAGTCATATCACCACTCTGTGCCTTCAGCTACCATGCATGGGCTCTAACCCTCCACCCTCCTGACTGCACTCCAAGAACTGCAGCTCGCTGAGGTCCCTTGAAAGGTGCCTTGAGGTACATACGGCTCTCCACGCGTGTTCCAGCCAGCACAGGGCATGGCAGATGATTAACTGCCGAATTCAGGACACTGTACTTTTATTAGCATGCTCCAACGTCCGTGCCACACTGCTGTTGGCGCATGTTGAAATTGTATCCAACTAAAACACCCAGCTCTTTTTCACACTTATGCAATTGGTGTTTTTCATTCCATCAGTCACTCAACAAATATTGCCTTCAAGAAAATTATTTCCACACCAAAAGCTGACAATTTTCCATGAGATGACTGAGAGACAAATAGACAAACAAAACTCATGGACTTCTGACCTACAGTTGAACCCGAAATTGTATTTTTCCAGGCATTTAAAAGCTAACTACACCATTTATCAGTGAGTTGTTAAAGGCAAAGCTACCAGGCAAAATTCCAAGGACACATGAAACAGGAACCACAGTAGGGAAGTGAGCAAACTTCTATCACGTTCCAATTTTGTGTTCAGATGAGTCTGTTTAGAGGGGCACAAAGCATATTTCAGAGAGAAAAAAATCATAGCTATCCCCACTTAGAAACTAAGTAGAAACAAAATATTTCGGTCAGAACTTTAGGTCAAATTATGTTATTCTTAGAAATTCTATAAATAGTACTGGTAACTGCTTTACTAACTAGGACACGACAGACCGTCTCTTTACTTTTCCAGGTGTCTCTCTACACATAAACATAGGCTGACCATCCACTTTACTTAAAGACCAAAAATACTCCTGAGTTTTCCATAAAGTTCTTGAACTACCAAAATTGCCATAAAATCACAAGAGGCCTTTATTTCAATCTTCCCTCATCTATCTGCTTTTCCACATTTTGTGGATTATTTGCTAGGAGCCAATGATCTAATTCACCTTTTGTATCCTCTCTTTAGCTGGTGACGTGCTGCAGAACCAACTGTAGAGCAAACGCAGCTCAGCTCTGGAAGGAGCCGGGCAGCTCAGCCACCCCAATGCTGTGTCGCATAGAGGAGGACGTGGAGCCACAGGGAAGCCACTGTTCACGCACTCAGGCACGTCAGGCACTGCCGTAAACATGGTGAATGGAGGACACCCCAGAAACTGAGCTCAAGTAGGTGAAAATGTAATCACGAAGAGAAAGCACAGGTGAACAAAAGGGTGAATGACTCCAACTCCAAGGAGTTCAAGATGAAGTTAAATGTAGTTGACACTGACCCTGCTGTCTGTGCATATCTGTGCGTGTGTATGTGAGGGGGATTCTTGGGAAGAAAAAGAGGAAAAGTTGAGAGAGGAAGTTGGATGGTTCGAGGAAGGACTCATATATCTTATCATGCATTTATGAGGAAAATAATTATGTGCCATTGTGCATACAATGTGCTGTATACAACTATAATAAACGGCTCATAAATCATGCCCTTGGCTGAGTGAGTTAATGCACAATCATAAATGTGTACCCTCAATCCAGATATGTTCAGTTCTGAACTTCAGATAAAGGAAGCCACCTAAAAGGTACTGAGTAGTATGATCAGATCAGCATTTTAGAAAGGTGACACTTAACTCCAGCTACACATCACCACCTGGAGAGCTCTTAAAAGATATCTGTAAGGCCCCGCCCCAGGCCAAGTAGGGCAGAATCTCCGTGCTGGGCCCAGTGTGAGAGTTTTTTAAGGCTCCCAGGCGATTCCAATGTGCAGAATCACTGATTTTGAGGCTGCTCCTGCGGCACTGTGGAGAGACCTTAAGACAAACAAGGGAGAGGGGAGGAGAGGGCTACAGCCCTTCTAAGGGGAGCCGGTGACAGCTGACCCATAGTCATGGTGGGGACCCAAAGGACAGGTTTGATGAAGTCAGGGAAACCGGAGGGCGAGGACGGCTCCGGGTGGGCGGCCCAGGTGTATTGGGGAACAAGGCGTGCAGCTCCCCCACGCGCAGTAGAGCTGAACTTGGCTGGTTACGCGCCTGCCAGCGCGCTGCCCTGCCCGACGGGCTCCGTAACACGGACGCACAGCGAGGCCCAGGCGGGGCAGTGCTCTGCTTCCCTAGGCCAGAGGCGTCTTTAGACACGAACATGGAGAAACGTCCCAGGAGAAGGGTGGAGGACAAACTTGGGGGAGAGGCAGTGGTGCCAGGAGGAAGCTGCCGGGGAACACCACTTGGGGACCGTGACTGCAGAGGCTGCAGCTGCCCGTCCCCCAGTGTGGGTCTGCACTCTCCCCAGCAAGCCCCACACAGCCCCGCTTGCGGCTGAGCCAGGTTCCAAGTGAGTGTCCCGCTCTGTAACACAGGAGACAGAGCCTGGAGCTCCGTGTTCTCTGATCGTCTGGAACAACTGTTGAGAGACGCGGGCCAGGGCTCTTCCCTCTTTCTGAGCTCTGGTCCGGCAGTTCAGCCCGGAAAAAGTGGCATTAAAGGAACTGCATGGTGTGACAGAATTGGAGCCACGCTTTGCTTAGACCCACGACACTCTTCTGTGAACAAATGGCTTTTTCTGCTGTGTTAAAAGTGGCTTTCAATCCTCAAGTGGTGTTTTCTAGGCAACCTTACCTTAGCGCTGCACACACCAAAGGCAGGACCACTTGGGGCTGGAGTTCTGCGAAACTTGCTCAAGGTTAGTGAAGGTCGAGTTAGGGGCTGAACACACCAGTCAGGTGCTCAGAGGGAGGGAGGCCACAGTGCCAGGTGCAAGCGGGAACGCTTCGACCTTCCGGAGGGGAGGTGGGTGGGGAACCTGGGGCAGGGGATGAACAAGAACAGGCAGCCCATCGGGCAGGGCTGACAGACACCCCTGGCACCCGCCACACTCGGCACTTGTTCACACACGGAAAATACTCCACGAAGAGGGAGGAGGGAACCTGACTGTTCTGCAAGGTGGGAAATGGAAAGTCCATGGAGACTGAAGAAAGCATCACTGCCCCCTGAGAACTGGGTTTGCCTGCTTCAAGCAAAACTGGTTCATTGTAAAGCAGATTGGTTAAGAGCTTAAAAATAAGTAAATAAATAAAGATTGTGAGCTCCTGTGAGTCACCTGAAGGGAATGGCTGGGAATCAACGTCTTGCCAGGAAGCTAGGGAACGCCCGCCCCAGGCTCCCCACACAAGGGGCAGCGGGTTGGGAGGGGCAGGCCTGGCCCAGCAAGGGTGGTTGGCTGAAAGTCCCGGATTCCTCAACCTTCGCATTTTGTCGTAACCTTTGCTTTTCGGCCCTGGGCAGCTGGCAGACAATTACATAACCCCCTTTCTCCTGGCTGGACCAGACAGGGGTGGGGGCACAGGGCCAGGCTGGGGTGCCTCCCGCTCCCTGCGCGCTGGGCCACAGTTGTGTCTAAGCGGAAAGTACTGTAGATCGAGGTTGCCCTGTAACAGCTTTGTAAAACTCCTGGGACTAGAAAACATGCTGGGGCGGGGGACTCCACTGACTATCAAATTTGGAAAATTCAACATAAGACCAAAAGACACTCAAGCTGCAGAGGGGTCCTGACAAGCTGCCATGGGCAAAGGACATTGTGAGGCACACACAGACCAGGCACCTCCTTTGGACTCGCGGTCACACATCATTTATGCAGACAGTGACTTCAGTGGTGTTCTTAGTCTTACTTTTAGAGATGCATCATTCCTTTGCTGTGGCCCCTACCCCTCAATTGAGGGCTAAGTTTCTGCAGGAGTCGGCTGTGAGGTCTTATTTACTCAAACACAAAGTTAACACTGAAGCATGTCAAGGAACCACAGGGATTTTCCTTAAATAAGCAAAACACACATTAAACTGGTAATAATAGAAATACTCTATTAGGAGCCTTGTTCCTCCCCTCGCATAGCAGCAGCTTCTCCGACAACAGGAGGGTCTGGGCAGGCTTACAGAGATCTAGAGGCTGAGACAGAGCAAGGCTCTAGCTGAGTGGACAATTCAAAGAGGCCTAGTAGGGACCACAGGGGAGGGGGCGGCAGCCAGTCAAAGCTAGCCACAGAGAGCCCTCTGACAGAGAGAAGTCTGGCAGACCTCCCCCAACCTGAGAACCCACACACCCCCTCATGTGCAAGAAGGAAACAGAAAGACAGACGCTGCTGTCCTGTGCAGAGCTGTTGCTACCACCTTCCCCACCAGCCCTCACCATGAGAGCTGTGCTCTCCGGCAGGAAGTCCAGCCACATGCTTAGGCCCCCTGCACACCTCCCCCACCAGCTCCCTGCACCCTACATGGGCTCCTAAAGAATGTGCCCTAAAGAACGTGCAATGGATTGCATTTTCTCCCTGACCTAAGAAAGGCAAACCTCCTCTAAGAACCAGCAAGCTAAATAGCATCTCCTTCACCAGAACTGGACCCCTGGAACGCAGGAAGGGTGCTCTTCTCAGGGACCTGGGCAGAGGGGAGTCTCCCAAAGCTGGAAATCAAGGTCTTCTCTGTTCTGTCCCATTCATGACTTCCCTGTGTTCTGAAGTCACTGGAGAGTGGACCTGCTTGTGGGGGGCAGGAACAAGAAGTCAGGAAGAGTCCAGAGTCATAGGAGCTCTTGCCTTCTGCCTTTCCAGAGCAGCTGTCCCCTTTTCAGTGGCACGACAGTGCCCAGAAGCCACTGTCAGCTCCCAGCTCCATCCCCACCAGGAGCCCGAGGACGGCTCAGAGGAGCCCGTGCTCCCAGACGGTTTCAGCCACTGCGTGCAAAAGCCTCGCCAGCTCTTCAGGGCGGCAGATGCGGGCGGTGCAGGGGTACTTCTCTGCCTGGCTGGCTCTTGTTCATTATTAGCACTGCTGATCAGTTGATTGATTAATGATTACTTAGTGAAAGTACTGAAAGAAAAGCCTGGCTTCTGAAGAAGAAAAAGGGCTCAAAAGTGGGGAACTCCGGGACATCAACGGCAGAGGTGCACAATCGGGGCTATGGACACATCACCCCTGAGAATCCACTTCTCAATACATATTTAATTCATGAATAAATTGTGCATTCAGAAGGAAGTTTGTGCAAGGCTGGAAGCTGAGTGTTCTCCATCATAGGTGTGTGGCTTGGTCCCCTTCCCCTTCTGTGTGAGTCTTTAAGACACCCTGGAGACAGGAATATTTATCATATGTTACAGATGAGAACACTAAAGTCCAAGGAGAATGAAGGACTCCGCCAAAATCACGCAGCTGAAGTCAAGGGCTGTGGAGCTGGGACCCAGGTCCTCTCGCCCCGCATTTAGTAGACTTCGTGACAGTCCAGCTGCCATACGATGCAGGGCTCTGTGAGCACACGGGAAGGAAGCAGAGAAAAGCTCTGCCCTCATGGAGCTGACATTCTAGTCGGGAAGCTGTTTAAAGAGCAAAGAAATAATCCTACAAGATGAGAAGGAGCCTACAACCGAAGATCTGGGGGAAACATATCCCAGGCAGAGAAAACAGGTTGTGCAAAAGCCCCAAGGCAGACAGAATTTCGATCTGAGAAACTAAGCAGTGGCCGGGGTGGCTGGTGCCTGGTGCCAGGGCACGGTGGGGTGGCAAATGCTGGATGGCAAGCAGGACCAGATCACACTTGGGCTGCTCTGAAGAAGTTTCCTCTAACCTCAGACCGGCAGACTTTAAAGGCTGTGACGCCAGCTTGATCAAAGAAGACTGTCACAGCCCATTTTGTGCTGCTGCAACAACAGCACAGCCTGGGCGATTCATAAAGGAACGAAATTTACTTGGCTCATGTTCCTGGAGACGGGGAAGTCCAGTGGTGCTGGCAGCTGCTCCGCATCCAGCAAGGACCTTCACTCTGTGTCCTTCCACGGCAGAAGGCAAGAGAGCGTGAGGGCCAGCGCGCCTGTGGGGACCAACTCGATTTTCTAACAAGCCCACTCGCACAGCGATTCACTCACTCCCTGGATAACGAGATCGGCCCATGCGTGAGGGCAGAGTCCCCACGACCTATCACCTCTTATCAGGCCCCACCTCCCAACACCCTTGAGTTGCAGAGGAAGTTTCCAACACACGAACTTTCAGGGATGCATTCCAACCATAGCAAAGGCTGAACCCCATCTTTGTGTAAAGGCTTCCCAGGGCCATGCCTCCCACACACATCATGCAAAGAGCAACTGGAGTCTGCAAAATGATGACTTTACGACAGCTCTCCTATGGGCCACCGCCAAAGGGACCTCTTCCAGGGCGTTGGGCACTTAGAGGATAGCACACATTTCAGACTAGGATTTCCAGAGTGAACTAGATGCTGTGCCCACCCTCCATGAGGGCCCTCCAGATGGGCCCTAGGGGGGACACAGACACACACACAGCCCACCTCAGGACACACTACAGGGACAACAGGCTAACTCTGCTTGGGAGGGGAGGGGCCAGAGAGCGGGGACGCCGAGGACAACACGGGGAGCAGAACACTTGGGCTCTTTGGTTCTTCGATTGTTCTGAAGGAAGAAACGAGAGCTCCCCAGATAGAGATGATGGAACCCTCATGCTCCGTGGGTGACAGACATGAACACAGGCAGAGCCATGGAAATGCAAGGCCTAGCCAGGGACGACAAGCAAGAAGAGCACGGAAGGCTGGCAGGAGAAAAGCACAGGAGAGCCTGGCCTCCAGCCCGCAGCTCCCGGGGAGCTGCTGAAGATTTCAAGCTGGGGAGCGACTTGATGAGATCTCTGCTTTAAAAGACAAAGGTGTACACTTATGTTGATGGTGGCATTATTCGCAATAGCCAAAAAGTGGAAGCGACATAGGTGTCCATCATGGATTAATGAATAAACAAAACCTGGTCTATACATACAGTGGAATCTTATTCAGCCTGCAAAAGGAAGGAGATTCTGACACATGCTATAACACGATGGACCTTGAAGACATCATGCTAAGTGAAAGAAGCCTGTCACAAAAGCACAAATACTGTAGGATTCCACTTCTACAAGTGGTGGCCAGGGATGGGGATGGGGCATAGGCAGTCACTGCTTCACGGGGATAGAGTTCCAGTTTTACAAGATGAAAAGAGATCTGGAGACGGACAGGGGTGACGGCTACACAGCAATGTGAGTGTACTTAATGGCACAGAGCTGTGCACCTAGAAATGGCTCTGATGGTAAATTTTATAAGATAATTTAGAGAGAGGGAGAGAAGGGAAGAGCTGAGGAGAGGAGGCTTGGCAGAAGAGTGGAACATCTGTCACATGCTCTACTCACGCAATCTGCTTGCTGTGACACGAGGGCCTGAGGGTGGGGGTGCACAGCAGATGCTGGTGGCATTTTGGAAGACAACATGGGAATTTATGGATGTGATGTAAAGAGTGGGAAGCCCGTGGCCAGATTCTAGATCAGGGGCTAGTTTTAAAAAACATGCCCTCTATGCAACCTGTAAACAAGGGGTTTGTGTCCTCAGGTCCTGTGGACACAGTCCAGATTTTGAATGAGTTTATCATTTTATAAATAAAAGAGCACAGCCCCTCCCTGCTGCCCTGTGCCTGAGCCCAGCGGTGCTGGGAGCCCCGTTGGTGGACTTGACTTGGCAGAGAGCTGGGGAGGGCAGGGTCCGCAGGAGCAGGAGGGGAAAGCAGAAGGCGCCGGCTGAAGGGAAGGAACACCTAATCCCCAACTGTCAAAAATGAATTACAAAAGAAGAATCACATTTCCTTCTCTAGAGATGTTTAGAGGCTTATCTAAGCACTCTCTACGTGAAAGGCCTGGGTCTAACCCCTCCAGTGCAGAGTCGCCTGGGCGGGAGGCTTGAGCAGCCGAGCTCTCTACAGATTTGTGCTTCAGGAGAAACAATGCAGAGGCAGGCAGTCTGGTGATGAGATGCACCGGGGCAGCAGACCGCAGTCCTTTTACGTTATATTCAAATTCTGTCTTTCCCGCCTCCTGCAGGAGCTTATGTAAACCGGGGTGGAGCTTTCTATGGACATACCGGTGATCATTAGTCCTATGTCCAATTTATAAAGATAGTATTATCAAGCATAATTCAGATGGAATTCATTGTTTTATTAATACTAATTTGAGTACAAAAAGTCATGACTGAAGTGCTTCATGTTGTCACATGTACACTAAAAGCAAAGAGCACTTCATTTGTTTTAAAGGATTGAAAATATTGTTTTAAAATAGCATTTTGAGTTTCTATCTAGTGCCATTTGATATGAGTGCAGAGCACTTGTGCTCCCGGTTATTAAGGGCACCCACCCCACGAATCGCTGCCCTGTGAAGGTCCCCCGGTGACAACTGAGCTACTTGGTTCCCTTTTACAGACATGGACATTCTGATGCTGTTTAAATTCTCAGTCATTCAAAAGAAAGCTTTTTAAAGTCATTTAGTTTCTTTTGCATCTCGTTTGAATTCTGAATCGGTTGCTACGTATTTCAGCCAGCTGTGTGACAGATGGCACCACATGACAGCAGCGGCCCCTGCGCTAAGCCACGGTGCTCTCCATCCGTGTTCAGCGGCCCTGGGCGGACAAGGCGCTGTCCTCGCCTCAGAGTTGAGGAATCCCACACTTGGATCTTACCCAATGCCACACAGCCTGTGAGGGACACAGCCTCAGTTGGAATCCAGTCTGTCTATAAAGAGATGCCTTTAACCACCGTGTTCGACTGGCTCCCGTGAAAGTCTGCTGGTCAAAAAGCAGACAAAACCACTTTAAAGGTACATGGGAAGGCTCTACCATGCTAGAAAACATGCACATGTGCATCTCTAAAGGTGAAGTGTGGTGAAGTCCAAGGTCACCCCGAAGGTCATGGGGCAGTCCTGCCTGTGTTTACCTAAACTCCACCAGTTTCGTCAGAGCCTGTAACTCAGCAAGAATTTGTAAGGCCCACATTCCATGCAGGGCCCCGGATGGGACTGGCCGGGGACCTTCACACAACACCCACTTGTCACCCACACCCACACCTTGTCCCAGAGCAAGGCATGTGTCATTTAAAAAAACTCTCATAAATACTCTTCATTACTGATTGAAAACCAGGTACTAGACTAAAGGGAGGTGTCTGAATAGCTTTGATTATCATCCCTTTTAGCAAAAAACATTTTGAGAACATCTCCCAGTAAACAATTCTTTAATTGTAACATACATGTACTAGTGTATTAATACATGTTGCACATTATAAAGTATTCACAAAGAAGTAGAAAATGACAAGATAAAAATCAAATAGAAGTTATGGTATTACCTTTCCGCTTCCCAATGAAATATTGTCCCAGTTTATGAATATGTTGAGAATTTTTATTTGACTGATTACTTTCTAGCCATGTCATAAAATGTGTTAAGGTGATACAGGACACAGATTTTTCTTTGACCCCAATTTTAATCTTTTAGAATTAGCAGGTTAGATCAAGTACACACAATATATTTTCCACTTAAAAAATACTGTTTGAATGCATTAGGTTTCTCTCTTTCCAGAATATTTTTAGGAAAAAGTCTGCATAACAATACTCCAGTAACACCTAATCTTCTAGATTGAAACTTGAAATTTACATCGCTAGGTGTTCTGGGTGGTACCCCCAGGGCTGGCCTGGTGTAACTACAACTCCAAGCAGCAGACAGGTCTGGAGTGGGACTGAGGACCCGCAGAGGCCGTCCCTGCGGCCAGGAGGTCAGCGCTGGCTCTGGGGCTGTATTTTCTTATAGAACTCTCTTGCTTTGATGACTGTGTTCTCAATGCTTTACGACTTGGCTAGAATGGCCCTGTCAATATTGGTAACTTTCATAAGATGCCTAAACTATTTTCAGGAAATAGACTAGCTAAATATGAATCTAAGGCAGACCTTTTGTAATTTTTTAATGTTACTCATCTAATCAAGGCATTTTACTTTCTAATACCATTGGACACACCAAGAGTAAGAACTGTGCTATTAATTAGAGGTGAATATACTTACAAAACAGCAATGACCCTGCTCTTCCCCTACCATGGTTCAAATGTCCCTCCCAAAACTCATGTTGTAATTTAATTGCCATTGTGATAGTACTGGGAGGTTGGGGCCTTTAAGAGGCAATTTGAATTTAAATAAATCCAAATTTATTTAAATTTGAGCAATCGTGGGTTTTAGCAATGTTAGGCCTCTTTATTATCAGACTTTTCAGAATCTTTAATATGAAATGTGCACATTTCATATTAAAATGTCATGTAGATGAGGTGCTTTCCAAGCCAATTTGACCACAGACTGAATTTTTTTCAAGAATGTTATTAACACTAACACGTGTCTCAGGAACAGAACTGGGAAACCCTGGTTCAGGAAGCCCCAAGCCAAATGCTTCCCTTTGTAATGACTCCCAATGCCACAAAGAGTGACCCATAAGCAAGTTTAGTGACACTTTCTCAGCGGACTCCCTGAAGTGCAAGGAATTAGGACTAACTTCGTTACACCTATTTCCAAATAGGTTTGTGCTTCAGTCACACCCCCCTTATCCACAGCAGAATGTCAGAAACAAACTGAATTTATATTTGCCCAGATGCTTACTCTTTTCAATCTATTAATGCCAACTCTTCAGAGAAATAAAGCCTGAAAGGTAAAACATTCAGACCCAAGAGCCAAGGGCTGGAACTGGAGGAGGCCAGGAGATACTTGAAGGTTCTAAAATAACATGCAACACGTTTCTGAGACCCTCGCCACACATGTTGTTCGTAGCACTGTCTGGAGTGTTGCTGTCCAACAGAAATGCAATGCAAGACACATACATAACTTAGAATTTTCTAGTAGCCACACTAATAAAAAAAAAGTAAAAAGAAACAGATAAAATTAATTTTATGTTTTATTTAACTCAATAGTCCCAAAATTTTTTCATGTCAACATGTAATTAATTTAAAATCATTAATGAGATTTTTTTAAACATTCTTTTTTTTTTTATTTTTTGAGACTGAGTCTCGCTCTGTTGCCCGGGCTAGAGTGCTGTGGCATCAAGCCTAGCTCACAGCAACCTTAAACTCCTGGGCTCAAGCGATCCTCCTGCCTCAGCCTCCCGAGTAGCTGGGACTACAGGCATGCGCCGCCATGCCCGGCTAATTTTTTCTATATATTTTTAGTTGTCCAATTAATTTCTTTCTAATTTTAGTAGAGACGGCTCAGGCTGGTTTCGAACTCCTGAGCTCAAACAATCCGCCCGCCTCAGCCTCCCAGAAAACTGGGATTACAGGCGTGAGCCACCGCACCCGGCCTAAACATTCTTTTTCTTGTAGTAAGTCTTCAAAATCCAGTAGTTACTTTAAACTCATAGTACATCTTAGTTTGTACTTATCACAGCCCAAGTGCCCAACAGCCACCAAAGGCATCTTACCACTACCCTATTAGAAGGCAATAATCTAGAAATTACATCAACAACAGCAACAGTGATAAAACAGTATTTATTGAGCACCTTCTATTTGTCAGCCCTTTTTATACATTACCTTCCTGAATCCTCGATATAACCCTATGCCTTAGGTGCCATTATGTGGCTTTTGACAGGTAGGGAAACTGAGGCACAGGGAGGTTAAAGTGCCTCCGCTAGATTATACAGCCACCAAGTGATGGTGCTGACTCTGGGGTCCCAGGAACCCACTGTGAATATGGTCCTGAATCCTCCTTCTAGGCCATTTTTGTTAGAGATGAAAGGTACCTTAGCTATCAGGAGATCTAATCTCTTCTTTTTACAGGTGAGAAAAGCAGAGTCTTTTATTTTAGTATAAAATAAAAATCATACCTAAACTCAAGAGAAGTTCAATCAATTATTTGGCTGGATGCAGTCACGTTAAGTTTGATTAAAATGTGTCTAATTTATTTTAAAAATTCTCAGTGTAGTTATCTAAAATGCATTAATTTATACAGAAAGGAACAGTTGCATTACATATATAGAGACAGAGCAGTAACTAATAATATAGATACAGTAAACATTTCATTAAGTCTTAGTTAATGAAGTCAAACATCTGAAAATATTGATTTCATTATTCTAAAACTAACAGTTACGTTGGGTCGCCAGCCTCATACCTTATTTATTCTCTTGAGTTTCTCAACAGGGGTGACGCAGGTTTTGTGGTGCTCACAGCTCAAGCAAATTTGGAGGCCCTTTGTAAGACAGCTGGACATGAGACCATGCCAGCTGGATGGCTCGTCTGCATGTTTGTGTACACGGCAGGAACGTCTGTACTGAGACACGATTCACGGAGCTACGTAAACAACAGGGCCATGAATCCAACCTTCTTTCCTTTGGCAATCATCGGACCTCTGCGGACCTCCACTGAAGGAGAGAGTTGGACTTAGACCCCATCTAGTTCTGAACTCGATCATTCCCTCAACAAATATCTGTTGTGGCCCTGTTGCATGCCAGGTACTACTTTAGGCATAAATGACTGAAGTTCAAAAAATTATTGTGCTTTATGATGCACAAGAGTTACGGGGAAAAAACAAGTGTTATTGAACTCAAGCTCACCACCAGATTTGTTTTTCAAGTTGGGCTCCAATTCCAACAGGACCCTTGGTCACCTGCTAAGGGAACACCCCACAGGGTGCAGCCACCTCTCTTTCAAAACCCTGGCAACTCCCTCAAAGCATGATCCAAAGCAGGGTGACTTCTTAGCCCTTCTGGGATTCCCAGCAGCTGGTGGGTCAGGAGCCCAACTCCATGCCCGCAGTGACCTCTGCCTGGGAGAAGGCTTCCTTTTCATTCCTTTCTCTAGGTCACTAGGTGTGTAGTAAGCTGAAACCTTGGCACAAACAACACTGTTTCAAAGTACCATAAAGCAGAAACACACACATTTACCATTCACTTGTGTTAATTCAAAGTATTAAACACATTTTCACCCTTGGGCAGGCGGCCACCTAGAGAAAGAATATTTTGGAGTGGAGCAGCTGCCTTCTCTCCATGACAAAGCTGAGCTACAAGCTGGTTTTTCTGCTGGCTCTGAGACAGTAGTGTGGTGAAGGATTTCTTTATCTAATGGCACTCTTGCATCGCCAGGAGGGGAAAAAGTAAGGAAAAAGAAAAGCACAGGTTTTATATTAAATTTATGTTGTTTCCACAGCAGTGAAGGAGCCAGTTCCTAATCTAGGGCCTTACTGATCCCTGTCTAAGCAGCTGGCGGGTGGGTCCTGCCTTCCTGTGGCTCTTGCTTTCACTTGGAGAATTTTCAGGTTGAACAAGCTGGGGCAGGTGAAGTTGGAATGCTGGCCCAAGTGCAACGGTCAGGAATGCCCAACTCCACACCGGCTATTACACTTCTGGGCACATACAAAACCCAGGCAAAGGAATAAGTAATTAGCTGCAAAGCAATGGCACTAAAGAACAAGAACGTATTCTAATGTAATATTAAGAAGATGGATAGTGTGAGCTGAATATGGGGGGCTTGGCTCAGCTCAGGTTTGTCAACCTCAGCACTATTAACTCTCTGGGCTGTGGACCATCCTCTGTGCTGGGGCTGTCCTGCGCGTTAAGGAATGTTTACCAGCATCCCTGGCCTCTCCCCACCAAATGCCAGTAGCATGTCCCAGTGTGACAACCAAAAATGTCTCCAGGCTTTGCCAAATGCCTTCTGGGGTGGGGGATGAGGCAGGAACCATCCCCAGTTAAGAAACACTCGTTCAGACCTCCACGTTCCCAAAATCCCTCACCTTCACTCATGCCTCAAGGCCCAGGCCGTATGTTAAGTTCAAGCTTTGAAGACAGTGTCTTGAATGTGGCAGATACTCGTTAAATGGCAGTTTGAGGGAGAGGTGCCATTTGGTTTGAAAGAGGTGGAATATATACTCACAGAGGGATGTTCTTTACATTTTTTTTTTTTTTTTTTTGAGACAGAGTCTCATTGTGTTGCCCAGGCTAGAGTGAGTGCCGTGGCATTAGCCTAGCTCACAGCAACCTCAGACTCCTGGGCTCAAGCAATCCTTCTGCCTCAGCCTCCCGAGTAGCTGGGACTACAGGCATGCACCACCATGCCCGGCTAATTTTTTCTATGTATTTTTAGTTGTCCAATTAATTTCTTTCTA
>CAUYSK010043979.1:0-19120 GCA_963575035.1 Avahi laniger | reverse complement strand
TATATAATACAACAACCTGTATAAATATGTTAAATAGGAGACTTTGAAGACAGGTGTCATAGGACATTTCTCAGAAGTTGAAAACAAAAGTATCTTGGATCAACTTTGATTTGATTAGAGATGCCAAGAGTGCTGGTGGTTAGGCTAGCTCAATAAACTAGGAAGAAATTTAATTCATCATCCAATTAAAAATTATAAGACTATCTCTTAAACTCTCATTAGTGTTCAAGGCTACAATTTCCTTCTTTTTTATTTAACCCACCCATGCAAAATTGCTGTGTGCTCAAAGTGAATCAAAATTAAGCACACACAGATGTGCCACTTGGTTATTTCCTAATTGGTAATATTTAGATGAGGAAGAATTTTGTACCTTTGTTGAATCAGAAAAGGAAGTAATCATCTGGCACTAATTGAAACAATGTCTACACTACTGAGAAATAAAAATGAACTAGTCTTTTCAGTTATAGAGTTGAATGTTTACACTGCTCCTTCATCAGCAAAAACCCACACATCACACCTGCTGTGATTTCCTTTTCTGTTGAACCTCTTCCTAATTAACAACCATTAAGATTCACACCTGCGGTGGCTTTAGCCTTTGACTGCTGCTCAGAGTTGAGTTTTTTAACCCTTCATTTTGCATATATTATGTGAATGATCACTTTCCCTAACAGGGTCACTTTTTCCAAGAGAGCTTTTTTCAATATTTGCTTGCATTAAAATCTGGGAATTCACTACTGCTGAGAACTCTGAAGAGGCAATTGTTTTTTTCTGGAATAAGACATGAACAGGTGGTACTCCCACCTGTTGCATGTCTTTGAATTTTTGTTGGCTTCAAACTGTTCTTGGACCTGATATTTGAAATGTTCTCTTGCATTAGAAGAAGCAGAGGAAGAGAAAACAGGCCATGGCCTTTTTTGTTACTAATGGTCTCATTACAGACATTCTCTGGTTGGTAATTGCCGACATATTGAAATAAATGGGTGAATTACTTTCTGGACTGGATATGGGTGGAAATAAACCAAACAAATTCAAACATAGCCTGGCTATTTTGAACACTAAGGAAGATTTAGCAAATCAAATTGAGTAACTTATTTTCCCCTTGGGAAAGTTTGCAAAAGTCTATTTGTAGCTGGCAATAAAATGTTTCTGTACAGACGGGTTTTTGTTGCGATTTTTCACTGTTATTTCTTTTACACAGAAGAAAGCACTTAGCCACTATCTAATTTGGGATATGTCTGTTCTGTTCTCTTAGTTTATTTAATATTTTGATATTTCTGTTCTCTAATGGAATGGGACAAATTTATGTAAAAATACTAGTACTACTCAACTTGAAGGCTTTTATGGACAAAATAAACCATTATGGTCTATCCAGTCATAACTACAACCTGCAAAGGAAGTTGAGGCTATTTTTGTTCCAAACAAAATTGAAAACATACCGTTAAGTATGGTTGTTTCTATTCTTCCATTATCCTGTCTCTAATGGTTTTCAATGAACTACTGCAGAAATATCAACACAGAGTAGCTTTCATTCAACATACCTAAAATGCTATTTGTATATTTGTTTATTGAGTTATGCACAACCATATAACATATGGTTGCTATCTATCTATACTCTATCTACTTTATTTATTAACACATATAATATATATTTGTATTATATTTATTCATATAATAGAGAAATAGATGTAGATATAGATATATTTAAATTGTATGTGTATGCATTAAATGTATGTATGCATATAATTGTGGAGTAAAAATGTGTAAGTGTTATAGCTATATAGGGCGAATAATTCTAGGATTGTAAAGTACCATAGGGTAACTGTAATTAACAGTTTATTGTACATTTTTAAATAATGAGATTTTAAACGTTTCAATCATAAAGAACTGATAAATGACTGAGATGATGAATATGCTAATTTCTCTGATTAGATCCTTCCTTATACATTATATATATGCATTCGAATATTACACTGAACCCCATAAATATTTGTAATTATTATGTGTCAATTAAAAACAATAATAAAAGCAAAAAATGTATAAAGGAAAATCCATACACAGGACCTTAAGTAACCTAAGTGATTCAGACTCTTAATCAATTTTCCATAAAGTATTTTCCAGCATATCTGGCATTTAAAAGACATTCAATAAGTGCCAAACTCTGCTCCTGATTTTCTCTTCTAAAACATGTCATAGCCTGTTAAATATTGCCTCTTCCAAGATTTACAATAATCTATGTAGAAATAATAATTATCCTATATTTCATAAGAAGAAATCAAGGCACATCGGTAATGTCGGAGGCCATATTGCATATTAAATGGCAGAGTTAGAATTTAATGACTTATACCTCTCACTCTTAGTCCCATGGGCCTTCCAGGACATTATTATCTCCAAACCTTATAGGGAATCTTAGAGTTTTAGGCAGACAGCAAGGAACGTAATTGTGTTTTTACTAGAAGCATTCATCTTAATAGTGAGTACATGCGGTGTTTTTTTTTTTTTCCATTCTTGCAATATTTCATTTAGGAGGATGGACACACATATAACTTTGACTCAAACTGCACAAAAGTAATTCGTGTAAACAAAATGTACTTCCATAATATTCTGAAATAAAAAAAGAAAAATTCATCTTTTAAAATTAAGCCTAAATAAAAAGTGACTATAAAAATATGATATTGAAACAAAAGGTAGCAAAGTCTTTTGAATTTATATGTTTAGAAAATAAGAGTAAAGTTAATTTTTTCATAGATTAAAAGAATACTGAGTGGATAAAAGGACAAGGAAGAGAGTGTTAAAAAAAAGGTTCAGATAGTTGGTTGAGGCTTGATGACAGAACTTTGAAATACTTTTTTGAATTTCCTTCTATTATATCACAGTCCACTGGTTTTCTTGTTTTCCTCTCACTACATTTTCTCAGACTCTGCTGGTTTCTTCCTGTCTGCCAAATATTTATTTACTTTTTTTTTTTATTGCTGTGGGTTTAGCCCTAGATGCCCTTCTATTTTCACTGTATAGTTTTTTCCTATGTGATTCTGTAAGCACACCCCAAGGACCATTCAGACTATATCACTAGGTTAGCTAAAGGGAAGCCATTTTGCTTCCAGTATGCTTTTGTCTTCTTTTGTCTTAGAAGTTTGAAATTAACCTGCTGTTTGCCTACACAGCTGCCAGACACAAGACTAGAAAATGACATTGAGGATAACAGATCAAAAGTCTGGAAAAGGCCAATGGCAGACTGCTGAGAGCAAGATTCACCACAATGCCCTACTGTTTGCTAATAATCATTGAACAAGTCATGATGACTCACACAAAGGTTATTTACTCCTAGTACCTCCTTTACCCTTTCCCTTTATTAGTCACTGGATAAGCAGCGAAAGAAGAGATGGTTTTCAAGACAATAGTTTGCCATCTCCTTAGGCTGCCAGTACCTGAACAAACCAGCTTTCCTTCACCAACAGCCACCTCTTGTTTTTGGTTCTCAGGTGGCAGGCATCTGAACCTGCAATCAGTAACAATATAAGCTATTTCAATAATTATATTTCGATCTGAAGGTAACTCATGAAAAAAAAGTGTAGCCAAAATGTTCACTCTGGGACTATTTGTCGTTTTCATAATAAGGCATTCCAAGCAACTTTGTATAATTTCAAATCAAACTGAACTCCCTTTTCTTTTTATGTATATGGAATGTTTTTTCTCAAAGTTTTTATACACTGCAGCTCTTTCTACCCCTTTTTCCTCAAAATCTTATAAAATATATGTTTTCATTTGTACCACTTCCTTCTATATTGTAGGTTCATTGCACTTCTTTCAGTAACCCTACCCATACTCCTCACAACTTTCCAGATGTATTCTCTTCTTTCTATTCTTACATTTTCAGTCCCAACCAAAATACATAACTGGTTGGGCAATCCTGGACATTTAAGGATGGGGAAGATTTTGCAGTGGGACAGACGCAAACCAGTATACAATATAAGGGAGGACAAGACTGAGCAATAAAAAAATAAAACAAAACAAAACTTTCAATTCTCTTTTCATTTATCTTTTAGAAATCTCTTCTGAAGAGCTAGGTTTCCAACTACATCATGCATTTGGCTGCTGTGGTGGTAAATTTTATGCGTCAATTTAACTGGACCATTGGGTGCCCAGATATTTCTGTGAGGGTGTTTCCAGAGGGGTTTAACATTTAAATTGATAATTTATGTAAAGTAAATAACTCTCCCTATGTGAATGAGCTTCATCCCATCACTAGGACTGCATGGAACAAGACTTACCCTCCTCTGAATAGGAGAAAATTCCTCCTGTGTGACTGCCTTTAAACTGGGACATTGGCTTTTTCTTGCCTTCAGTCTCAAATTCAAAAACTGACTTTTCCTTAGTCTCAATCCTGTCACCCTTAGGTTTGAAAGTACTCTATCAGTAATCCTGGATCTACAGCTTGCTGATTATAGATTTTGAGACTTGTCAGCCTCCATAAATGTGTAAGCCAACCCCTCATAATAAATCTCTCTGTTTTTGTATGTACATTAAATTGATTCTGTTTTTCTGGAGAACTCTGACTAATACAGCTATAGATGACACAAATTTAGTGTGCCTAAAGATGAACTAATTATCTTTTTCCCAGAGTTGCTGGTATTTATAGATCAGCAAATGGTGTCATGATTCATCCAGTTGTTCATAACACCTCCCTCAACACTTCCCTCTCTGAGACCTATCACAATTAGTCTAGATAGAACATGCAGAACCTCATAGGTAATGCTAAGGACTTCCAAATTCATTCCAAAGTAGTGCGACACAATTGAAGGAATTTAAGCAAGAGAGTAAAATGATCAGATCAATTCCTTTTGTAAAGAACTTCTCTGACTGCTGTTAGGAGTCAGGTTTGAGGGGGGCAAATATGAATTCAAGTAATCAGTTAAAAACTGTCTGCAATAAATCATATGAGAGATGAAAGTGGTTTGAGAGGGTGATGATAAGAGGAATATCTAGACTAATTCCTGCCATAGTGGTCTCATCTCATGACATTCTTCCGTTCTTTCTTTACTTTCCAGCCACACCTGACACACATGCTTTATCCTCTGCTCCTTCATCTTTATACACACTCTTCAAATAAATAAAGTTGTTATTTGAAAGATATTTTATGACCTCAATAAAGACAAATAAATAAACACATCTGGAGCTGCTGCCTAAAATTATTTTTCTCTTGTTTCTTCACTTCCTAGCTCAGTCATCTTTTTCTCAAGTCCTAGTTTAAACAGTACTTTCCGAAGGGAGCCTCCAGGGATCCTACCAGAGTTTGGTCCCCTTCTTATGTATTCCCATAGCATTTTGGGAATGCTTGCCCCTCTCTTAGCATTTTGTCTAGTTGTGACTGTTGGGGAGTCATTCTCTGTGGGATTTCTATACATCTAGTATAAACCTTTATCCTGGACTGTCTTTTCAAGGATGCGTGCACGGCAAACATTCTTGAAAGATGAATAGGTTCTCCACTGGGAAAGGGAGCAAATACGTTTCCTTACCAATATAATTAATCTAGTATCTCTCTCTCTTGGCTAAGGTAGGGCAGGTTGCTAGCTACCCCTTATAAAAGACTGGGGCTTTCACAACATTGATGAACCTTGAAAACATTATGTTAAAAGAAAGAAGATAGTCATAAAAGGTCATATAGTCTATGATTTTACTTATATGAAATGTCAGAATTAGGAAGATCTATTGAGATAAAAAGTAGATTAGTGGCTGCCTAGGGTTGTGGCAAGAGAGTTGAGTAATGGGGAATGGCCACTGATGGATACATGGTTTATTTGGGGAGTTATGAAAAATGTTCTAAAATTGATTGTGGTGATGGTTGCCTAAAACTGAATATACAGAAAAAATTTTAACTGTTCACTTTAAATAGATGAATTGTTTGGTTAATGAATTACATCTCAATGAAGCTGTTATTTAATGTGTTTATGACCTGGATAAAGATACGGAAATAAAAATATCCTGGGATTCATAATCTTAGGGTTCCTCTGCTGCACTGAGAACCCACTGCATGTGTAGCATCTAACTGGGCCCATATTTCCGTGAATCTTGTAGGGCTGGGTAGGGATAACTGACAAGGACAGGATGCTCATGCTGCCTACTATGCTATGAATATCAGTGATTTTTTTCTGACTCAAAAGTCTTCTATCTTCAGCCAGGATGCAGGAAACTGTGGCTGAGTAACACAACAGATTGAAACTAAAAATCTCAGATCCTTCGTGGTTTTCGATAGCCATGATGTAATTAACTTTTTATGTACTCTTTAATCTCTCTTTTCTATCTTATTCACTTCTCCATTCTTGTCCTCACACAGTAAGTGGCAAAGAGCTGACAATTAATAACATATATTGGTTGACTGACTGCAATGTAGAAGTGAGGAGAAAAAAATAAGAAAAAAAGAGAAAAATCTGATACTTTGTTAGGTCTACTAAATGACTTTGAAAGTGATCAAATTTTTCTTTTGTAGAAGTACAACAGAGCCCTCTTTCAAAATCTCTAACAGTCATGTCAAGTGCTTTAATTTTTAAAATAAAATCTGTTTTACTAATGATGCAGAAACTTCCCATTAGCACTATATTATTTAATACACAAAAAGAATTTTTGAGCATAAAATACGTGTCATTATTTTATATCATTATTTTATATCATTTTTGTCCCTAGGGAGTAGTATAATCATTATACAGGGTGTTCCAAAAGTCTCCATACAAAGGAAAAATTTTGTAAAATTTTATAATGAATATTTTGTAAATAAAGGTGCATTTAGCTACACTTTCCCATTTTCCATGTGTATGGCGACTTTGGACACCCTGTAGTTTCTAAGTTGTAAAGTTGAAGTACCATGAAATTTCAACAATGGAAAAGAAATCTTCATGAAAAAAGTGATAGAATTGAGCTGGGCTTTCTAGCAGCAATTGAATTTTGATTCAAGAGAGGAGCTAAGAAGGCAGGAAGTAGGTGAAGTCATAGAGACCAGATAATTAAGGTCAACTTAGCCCAGTTTGGTTTTGGCTTAGAAAAACTTCAACTAAGAAGAATGACAGTGTGACACAATTATATTAAACTATTACTTAATTGTTGACTTTCAGGGAAAATTTCAATGCTTTGTTAAGTTCAAGCTTCCTTGTCTGCTCACACATGCTAACAATTCCTACAAGGAAAAGAATAAAAATAAAAATAAATTTAAAGTGCCAGAGATAACTGAATGATATAAACGAAGTTACTCTGATAAAGTCAGACTATCCTGGGTTCTGAAGGTACATGTTTTCCCACACTGCTGCATTGCTGATATTTCCAGTGACATTAGGCGACCATTAAAAAGAAATGTCCCATAAGATAAGCTTTGTCTTCTTGCTCACTGCCAAGTTCAGACACAAAGGATGCCTGTGAACAACTCCTAATGATCTTTTCCCTACCCCTGCTTCACCTCTTGTAGTAACACTTTATGAAAAACACGAGTCCCACTGTCAATCAGAGAGTACAGAATTTACAGTTACTTTGTGATAAGCCTTCAGAAGTATGGTTTCCATGCAAACTTAAAGTGATATCTATCCAGATACCAGTAATTATTAGTGGAAAATTCAAGACTGCCATAGCAGTTTCATAATAAGAAGGAAGATGACAGTGTGTGATACAGTCAAAGAATCAAAAAGGAGGGAAAACCATCACCTAATTAACCATTTTGAGATGGAGATTAATGGTTTTGGGGACTACAAAAAAATCATCTAAGAGAAAAATGTGCATCATGTTCTTGATATTTAAGGTTATTCTAATAGATTTGGAAGATGGTATTACTCTAATGACTGCAATGAGTAATAATAACACTTTAAAAAATATTACCATTCTATTCTGAATTCAAACCGATTCTGTCGTTATTAGAATAAATCCCAAAATCATTTAATTTAAAAATCATTTGCTTAAATTTAAACTCCCATGGAAACCAATAATAATAATAATTTACATTTGCCTATTTATTTATTTTTAAAGTTTTGTCAAGTTTCAGAGCTTTTACCTTGTGTTTTCCATGTCATATCGCTAAGGTAGTCATTTAACTTGGACACACTTCATTTCATTCGTATGTAAGAGAAGAAAGATATCTACCTTTAATTGCGAGAAATTAACTGTACATCCAAGAAGTTTCCTTTTTTATTGTTACATTTACCCTGTCAAATCTGTCTATATGTGATCTACTCCAAATGTTTTAACTCTTGAGCTAGGTACTATTTTTCTTAAACTATTGCTTCCATAAATAGGATATAAAATGCATAAGGAAAGTCCACCTTGCTCTTGCTTTGAAGCTAGGCTTGGCATAGAATTACATTCAAAAACATCCCAATTCAATAATATAAAGTAATTGTAAAACCATTTAACTTTAGCAGAGACTCTCAGAAATGCAAAAGGAGGATTCCATTTATACCATAAGCAAAATATATTTAAGTTCACTGTTCTCAATATTTCTGTTCTCCTGCTATCCCTCCTTTATCTATGTATTTCATACTTACAGACACTAGATAAAGACTGTCTTAAGTCTCTTTCTTGTCTATTTCAAAACTCTCCCAAATGCTCCAAAATTCACATTACATTTTTTCAGCTTCTGCCACAACCAGCTACCTGTCTATTCACTACCCCTGGCATGCACCTTCCAGGATATAGGATCTTCTATTATGCATTTCTTACATACTGCCTGACTTCCTTTTGAAAATTAGTTTTGACTTAATCACTTCTCCATGTCTCCACTTCATTCATTACCAGGATCCAAAAATCAGCTGAGGGAGAGAGTAAGTCTGTGAATAAATCAGACATTAGTTATCAGCTCTCCTGATGCATAGTTAGGAGCAAGTGGTAATATTTTGTTTGGTTGCTATTTTTGTTACCACAATTGTATTAATTTGACAGATGTACCTCCCATAATAAATAGTGAAAATTAGGATATTCTGAAAATAGGAATCTATATTTACACATTTGTAAACTTCAAAGTATCATAAAAATTAACATGTCATAAATTCTAAATTAACCAAAAAGTATTTTAAAATAGCTTTTGTGCTGTCAGATGTTAAAAAATAATAAAATAAGAGAAAACAAAACCCACTACTTGACAATTTACACTTTGGACATGGGACCTTCCATTATCTTGAAAGGAAAGAATGTAGTTAAACAAATTCTTACTGTCTATGATTCAAATCACATGAAAATAAATGACCATTTTATCCTCGTCAATCATTTCTGAGATTTTATTTGAGATTGTACCAGAGTTTTTGGACTAAAAATTTTAAACTGTTGTTCATTTATTCACACATCTAATAATATTCATTAGGCACTCACCATTTGCTAGACACCATATTGAATGTGATATACACTGGGATGAATATGTATAGATTAAGCCCCTACTTTCAAAAAGCTTTGTTATACTTGAAAAACTTGAAAGCATTTTCTGAGCTGGCAAATCACTTGCAGATGACAAAGATACTATGTATGGTACCCATGAAGATTTACTGCTCTGAAAGGAAGGAGATCTGACAGGGAGTACTGTCATAAAAAGGAAAATAAATATATTATCAATAACGACATTACTTAACATTTACTGAGGAATTACAATGTACCAAACACTATTCTGTGATATTTAAACTTATTAAATTATTTAATCTTCACAACTCAATATATTAAGTACTATCATTATCCCACATTTGCATGTGAAGATACTAGAACTTAAATAACTTGCAATCTATTACATTGTAATAACCCATAATAACAAAAACAAATAATTAGTGAAGCCAAAATTTAAACCCAGACAGTCTGTTTTGGAAACCATCCTCCCCCCATCTTCTAAAATAGACCAGGTCTCAGGATAGACATAATATTATTTTTTTAAATATAGAACTAATGAGACACATTTGTATTTTGCAATATAGGCTATTACTAATGACCTTCATGGAAGCAAAATGGTGAAGCAAAATCACTTTGCAAGAAATAAAAGAATCAGAGGCATAATATTGGCTATATTTTCTAGAACCTCAGTAGTAATAGAAAGAAAGAAAATATAAAAAATATTATTTTGAACACAATAATACACTAAGAGTTACCTGTTGTCTTGTTTTAGTATGGAAAGATTACTTATTGTAGGAAGAGCATGCTCTTTGAGCTAAAAGTACCCCAAAAGAGAGGAGCTAGATTGAGAGGGAGAAAAAGACTACAATTACTGCTTTAAAAAAAACAAAAAACAAAAAACAAAGTCCTAAAACGGCTTTTAAAATATTAAGTTGAGGCATATGAAATTAATAATGTTTCATTCTTCTTGTCCCAGGAGAACAGCACTTTCTGCCTAGCAGTAAAAATTACAGATAAGTGTATACGTTATAGAAAGATTCGGTCAAGCTAATTTTAGAGAGAATGGCTATGAAGAATGAAATAATGAATCTCCTAGGCATGAATAAGTGAATTATAAAAGACAATCAAAAAAAAGCTGAGTGTGGGTTACAGTAAAATTTAATATAGTCAATATCAAAGTTTTATGAAATTTTCTGAAGTGTTCAAAATTGTGGTAGCAGGTGAAAAGATGACAGATAATTTGACCTTCTGATCAAAGACCTATAAACCTGTAAGTTAAGTTATAGTTATACACCAAAACTTTTAAACAATGATAACAGTTACCATTTATTGATAACTATGTGGGAAGTTTTTTTATATATTCATTTTGCATGTAGTCTAATCGGTATGTCACTCCCAGTCTTGCCTCCCTCCTTATCCATATTCTATACAGCAGCCAAAGTCATATTTTTATAATATAAATCAGATCAAGAGACATTCTTGATTAGAACTCACTTTCTCCTCTCTCTCTTCCTTCCATGTGTTTTTCTCTGTCCATCTTCAACTTAGTCTAGAAAGACTGCCCTTTTTTCAGGTCCTCAAAAACTCTTAAGACTTTGACTGCCTCAGGTACTTAATTCATAGTGAATTTTCTGATGACCCCACTCTTCTTACCACTACCAGGAAGCTGGCAACATCCTGTACCTTCAGCTTTAGTTTAAATATCATCTCTTCATAAAGAAAATAATTAACCACATGGTCCAAGGCAGATTGTCTCCATTCCCAACACTCGTTGGGCCCCATTCATTTCCTTATATAATTTATCATTCATCCTTATAGTCATCCTTCAGTATATCGGTGGGGGACAGGTTCCAAGACCTTCTGCAGAAACCAAAATCTACAAATGCTCAAGTCCCTCGTATATAATAAAATGGTGTAATACTTGCACATAAAACCTATGTACATCTTCCTGTATAATATAAATCATCTCTAGATTACTTATAACACTTAATACAGTATAAACGTTATGGAAATAGTTGTTATATTGCAGTGTTTATGGAATAATGACAAGAAAAAATGTATATGTTCAGGAAAGATACAATTTTTAAAAATATTTTCAATCCACGGTTGTCTGAATCCACGGATGTGGAACTTATAGACAAGGAGTTTCAACTGTATGTGTTTATTTACATGCTTACTAGTCCACTGTTTCTTCCCTCACCATTCTATTTGCTCCAGAGTAGAAGGCACCTGGTCTATTTCATTTATCACTATTTACCCAGATCATAGTTGTATGCCTGCAACATATTAGGCACTCATATGTGAGTTAATGAATGCTTACATTTATATTTGTAACAATCATCATGCAGAGGACAGACATAATTAACCCCATGTTATGGACAATAAAATTGAAATATAGAGACATTCAGCAACTTGCTCAAAGTCACATCACTGGCATGTGACAAAGCCAGGGTCAAACTGAAGCCAGTCTTACTAAAAAGTCAAGGCTCTAAGCCACTACCCAATACACTTCTAATAAAAAATAAAATTTGGTAGCAGAATACCCTAGGAAGTCAATGAGATTCTCCCTTAGAATTCTTGTTCACAGAACAAGTTTGCATTTTGTTATGAATTGTATCTCAGCATTATATAAGTGTCTCAGTATCTAAGTATCTCAATAAACCATTTTTGAGTCTCTCAGGTATTTGGATATTATTTGAAGGATAGATTCACTGGAAAAAAATTGGATATTATGAATTAACAATCTAGGTTTAATCAACTTAGAAATGATGATATAGGTGAATTTCTGGACTTACAGTTAATTGTTCATATTTCAACAGCTAATAAGAATATATGTGAACCTATAAAATTAAATTTGGCACTGACATCTTCAGCTTTATTTTTATCTAAAAAGAAACATTGAATCTGAAGAATCTATCATGCTGAAATTATTTCAGGCTTTGAGATTTGCTCATCTACCCTTTGAGACTTTTATACTCTGAACATCAGGTAGCTAATGAGCTTTGGGCAATGTAGGCAATAATCCCTTCTCCCTTAATACCTACATCACATAGTATAGGAATTTAAATGATAAGTAATCAACTTCTTCTTATGGATGTCACTGATATGTATTAATAGCAATGCAAAGAATTAAATAAGAAATGCTTTGTTTCTTGTAAATAGCAATCTACTCCATAGTAGTTTTACTCAACAATAAGAAAATCTTACATCGTTGTTTTCAGAAGGAATACATGACATCTGAATGGAGCAGCCAGGGCAGAATGTGTCCAAGTCACTAGGGCCACTCTGCCACCTGCACCACCAGGATTCTTAATTGCACAACTGTTCACTTGCTCTATCATTCTGCAAAAATATAGACTACAGGGTAAAGTGGTGAGTTGGTTCACTAAATCTTAGTTAGAAAAGAACAGATTTGTCCAACACTTTAGAATATATAAAAATTAAACACTTTTTTTTCAATTTGAAAGACTATGTACAAACTATGTAAAAGGAGTCCAAATAAAGAGTCAAAGGTAGCTAGAGGGTCCCTATTTTTCCTTGAGCAGATTTTTCTATACCTATTTTTCACTGAGAATTTTAGTTTTATGTTGTTGTTACCTTAAATTCAGGCAAACTCTAATATCTTCTATTTACCTCTTTCAACATGGAAAGACAAAGGTCTATTTTGGTTGTTCTGAAACTGTAATCCTTGGAGCACTCCAAGGATTCAAGAACACAGTTGACTGTCCACAAACCCAAAATATTACTTGGAGTGCAGTTTCTCAGCTATTTTTCTTTTGTTGTGATCTCGACTTGCTAGATATCTCTTTTTACATTATCATTTGTTTGAACTCATCTATTGGCCTGATTATTGAATGAAATATGCCTTTCTGCACCATCCATATCTTGGCCATTGTTTCTAATTACACAGGTTTAGCAGACAGCGGAAGTGACTCTTTGGGAAGCTATCTTCCCTCAGGCTGAATTGGTGCCAATCCCAGGGGTCTTTCCTGTATCCTCCACTCCTGCCATAGATTTTGTAGCTCTGTTGTATTTTAATTCACAGTTTCCTGTCATCCTCATAACTTCATATATCTGCACTTTTAATGCTTAGCACAAAATATTATTGAACTACACCACCAATAAATGTTAAAATCTCTACAGTAAATTAAGCAGAACCTTATATTTGAGCACTTTTGACTGAAGTCTTTTTGCTAACACAGGCTGAGAAAAATTTGTCAAGCAAGTAGTACTAAATTTCCTTGTCCTTAGCAAGAATGGGTAATATCCGCACATTGTTTGATCAGCACACACATAAAAAATAAAGGCATACTAATTTTGTCAATTGTCTTTAGAAAAAATATATAACAACCATAGGAATTCTGGGCTCATTCTCATAAGAGAAAAAAATCTTGGCATTATATAACTGAAAGAAAGCCAATGACCCGTTACGAGACTTAGTGTTTTCATCTGAAAATTACTACTAAATTTCTTTTTTTTCTACCTCGATATGAGGTTCATCTCAATAGCAGAAAACAGAGAAAACAAGTAGCAAAAGCTTTTCATGGCTGGGGACAGGAAAAAAGATTAAAGTACAGTGCACTTAAATATATCTAATTTAAATTGATAATCACATCTAATGAGGTCCTAACCTCCATTTTCAATGCTTTCCTTTTATATTATGATTTTAATCGCTTTGGAAATCTATGATCTGTTTTTATTTTTCAAAATCTGTATTTTGTTTAGCATTTAGAGAGGATGAAAACAAGATTTAAAGAAAATCAATCTGTATTTACATGGAAATAGTCTACTAATTTTCACTCACTTATGGATGAAATTAGGCACATCTTTTTTTATTGCCATTACAAGTTTGAACTGCATGGGTAAACTTATACGGAGAATGTGAGTATGTATGGATTTGGGTATCCACTGAGATCCTGCAAGTAATCGTCTGTGGCTACCGAGGAACGATTACACATATTTCACTAAGGAAAATTCCTGAACTAAATCTTAGCCTCAAACAACATACTCCTTTAATTCTTAAAATCAGATTTTATACTTATGGAAGCATAAGTATGTATCTTAAGTTTATAATCTCAAGTTTATAATCTACTGCAGTCTTAAAAATTATTTCAAGTAATTAGCTAAACTATTTTTAAGGTGTCTCAAAGGAAAATATTCATAAATTATTTCACAGTTTTGCAAACAATTTTATTTATTTATTTATTGTTTGTTTGTTTATGACAGAGTCTAGCTTTGTTGCCCAGACTGGAATGCAGTGCTGCAATCATAGCTCACTGCAATCTTGAACTCCTGGGTTCCAATGATCCTCCTGCCTCAGCCTTCTGAGCAGTTGTGACCACAGGTACACATCATCACATCAGGCTATTTCTTTTTAATTTTTTGTAGAGTGGGGGTTTTTGCTATGTTGCCCAAACTGGTCTCAAACTCCTGGTCTCAAGTGATCCTCCTACCGTGGCCTCCCAAAGCACTGGGATTACAAGTGTGAGTCACCGTTCATGCTCCCAAACAACTTGAGAAAAGAAAAATCATTTTACTTTTAATTCATTTTAGTTAAAATTTAAGAACTAATATAATTAAAATCACTGTGTTGTGAACTGGGAAGGTAAAAATATAACTACTACCCTATATTCGCAGTCAATCAAAATAATCAAACCAATGTGTATCTACTTATCTATATGGCAAACATTTGATATGTGCTCTGTAAGTACATATTGCTATTGGAGTAGAAGAAAAAAGATTAATTCTTATTTGGGACACAAATTATGACCTATTATATATGGTTTAAAAATGATCATTCTGGTTTTTCAAGTTAGCCTCCTGAGAAGGAGTAAAACTTATGATTTTGAAATACATTTTTAAATGTATCCATTGTACTCATGTCTTATAATGGTCATTTAGCACTTTTGAATTAATTATTGCTATTGTAATTCTCAAAGAGAAATTTGAAATGCTTGTATTAGATACTGTAAATTGACAAAAAGGAAAGAAAGCAAAATCATAAAGTAAACCATTAGATTATATTCATAAACAAAAATAATTCAATAAAGATAACTTTTTAGCAACTCATTTAACCTGAGCTGTACTTAAGCTATTTTCAAAGCAATACAAGTTTACAGTATTTTAAATACACTCATTCATGCAGAACAGCAAATGTCAAAGGAAAAGGCTAACAGTTTCATAAGCAACCTTAACAGGAACACTATATAATAAATGCCATGAGTCCTGACAGTTCTAATCAAGGTGGTAGGTAACCTTCAAACTTACAAGGACAGATTTGAAAATTAGGATCTTGTGTTCTGCTAGCTATTATAAAATAATCAGCTGAGAGTTCACAGAAATATTTGATTTAATGCTTAGTTGAATCATCTCAAAAGCTGACAAATTATATAATACAAACTGTTGAATTAAATTATTTATCCTACGATATTAGAAATTGACAGATACTAAAACATTTTATTGTAAAAATCATATTTACATAGTTAGTGTCCCATGTGTGTTCACATTTTGACTACTTTTTCACAAGCTTTAACAACAAGAAGAAACTACCTTTCAAAGGAGAAAAATAGTGCCGCATACCATAGACTAATTACTTTAACTTAAATGGAGAAAGGTACTATAGGTTATCATACAAAAGCCAATTTGCAAACCTTTTGAGGATCACAATGTGCTCAGTTATAAATAGCATGACTTGAGTACAAATCATTGTCAAACAAAATGTATTTTGTACTATGACAGAATAATGGCCTTGATTCCTTCACTCTACAGTACATGTAATCGAGCCTGACCTCGGGAAGTCTTTTACGTCTGTCCCACATGGCATACTCATCAACAAGCCAGGAAAATATGGTTAGGTCATGCTATTGTTGGTTTGATGTAAAAGTCATCAGAGTGTGGTACTCAAAAAATAGTTATTGATGGTTCATGGTTGACCAGGATGTATGGAATGGAATAAGGGAAGTAGTTGGTTTATGTTTGAGCAAGTGGTGTTATGCCAGATGTGATTTCTAAGTTTGAAATCATTTCTACTCTTATAAATGATGGGTAAATAGACTATTTACCCATCATTTATAAGATGATCTACTCCTCCTTTATATCCAATTGGGAAGAATGACTATAAAATAGAAATTGTCTATATACATATATACGCACACATACGCACACATGTGTGTGTGTTCAAAAGTGACTTAGACAATGGGAAATGTTTAAGAAATAAAAGGATGAATAAAAAAAAAGAAAAGAAATAAAAGGATGAAACCATGGCAAAACCTTTAATGAAAAAGTAATTAGGTCCCCGTATATCTGACTTAAAGCATGAATCCCTAAATACATTATTTTAAATGAAAATAAACATGGTGACATTTATACTACTGAATGCAAATAAAATATCATTACAAATGATGTGCTAAACTGTAAGTGAAAAATGCTGCAATGTGTAAACCATAAGAGGAAATATGAGTCTGTTGGACTTTACTTGATCCTAAAGGAACGGAAAATTAGTATTAATAAATCCATAGAAAAGAAAGATATGGACCCAATGAGACTTGGTTCTAGTTTTTACTCTTAACCTTATACTCTTCTAACAGAGAAGATGCTCGTACATTGTCTGAAACAGAAAAAGGAAATCAGCAGTAATTGTGATTTTAGCATTTTTTGAAATTTGCCATTTGATATTGGAATACATTCTTTTTTTTTTTTTTTTGAGACAGAGTCTCACTCTCTTGCCTGGAGCGAGTGCCATGGCGTCAGCCTAGCTCACAGTAACCTCAAACTCCTGGACTCAAGCGATCCTACTGTCTCAGCCTCCCAAGTAGCTGGGACTACAGGCCTGTGCCACTATGCCCGGCTAATTATTAATAGTATCTTGAAACTCTTTCTATATTGAAATGTAAAGCATTTCCTCATTGTTTTTTACAGTGGCATTATATACCATTGTGTGGATACGTTACAGTTGTCCTCTACTGATGGACATTTGAGTTGTTTCCAGTTTTTTTGTATTATAAACAATATTGTAGTCAGTGAATAACCTTTTGCATTTTTCTTTGGGTACATATATGCAAGAATCTATAAAATAAATGTCTCAGAATCGCTGAATTGGAAGATACGATCTTGGGTATTGTTCTCCATAGTGGTTGCTCCAACTAATAATGCTGCCGTCAATGTATGAAAAGTCTGCTTCCCTGTAGTCTCATAAACATAGGATTTCTGAATGTAAGATATTAACTAAGTTTCATCACCACCTATGTCAGAGGTACATGGTAGACTGAGGGTGCCAGAAATTTATTTATGTGAGAGACTGAGGAGGTTCATCCAGTAGACAGAGTATCTCAAGGGAGAGTTAAGTTGCACAGCTTTAGTTTGGAGATGAGGAGTGGTGTAGGAGAGAGGGAGGAGGTAATGGTGAGGATAGTGTCATATGTCGTGAAGTCCCTTCTCTAGCCCTTCAGTTGGAGGCTGAGGGCAAGACGATTGTAATAAAAGTGAGTAAAAGCTAAAGAGAATTGTTTCACAAAAGGGAGACTTTGGGAGCGTAATACACTTGGTACCAGCAGCCATGGTCTCTGTCTTCAGGAAAGTTACCAGCCCCTTGATGAGCCGTCCACAGTGGGCATTGGTAGGAGCGTGCTGGGCATCAGCGCCCTTGATTGTGGCATTATCAGCCATGACATGTATGTTAGTGGGAATCCAAAGCTGCTTTGGTGCATTTGATGGACAGCCAAACCCAAAAGCTGACATCAGTAGTGGCCGGAGACCATTAGAATTTAGAGGAGATGAGGAGGAAAACGGTAGATCCTGTCTGGTAGCACAGAGGAGCCATCATGATGGGCTATTAAGATACTTGCTTAGGAAATCTGGGCACCATTTAACAAGAGATTTGCAATGGATATTTTTGCAGAATGAGAAATACCTCTTGTGACTTGTATTGTAACTCTATTATCTACCTGCTTTTTGTGGCCCATGAAATACAGGATACACGTGGGATTGTGGAATAGTTCAGGTGATTATTACAGGAACAAAACAAAAGCACATCTAAGTACTGAAAAAAAATAGCCAAGTCTTAGGAACACGATTTGTTGAAGTGAAAGGACTTTTGTATGCTTCTGTGCAAATATGCACATATGGAGGATGAAAACAAGGGAGGAAGACAAGGTGTCACAGAAGAAGCAGGTTTTGTTAAAATAATATTGGTTGTTGGCTGTTCTACCTGATTAATAGAGGGTGGGAAAATGCTTAATATGTTGTAGCCATTTAGACTTGTCATAATAAAAGTAGCCGTGGCTTCAAAATTATTAATAGTTGATGGGAAAGACAGCATAGTAAATATTTTAATGCTATAATATATTATACAAAATATCCACAAACCACAGAATGAAAAAAGGAATGAAAATAATTGTTACAAAGTTTAGATATCTGCTTATAGGCAGAGTACACTGTAACATTACTAATGTATAGCAAAGTCATATTCTTGAGCATTTCTTAAAAATATAATGAACATTTATCGCAGGTTTTGTACAGTGCTAGCTTATAGATTTTTTCTTCTTTCTATTCCTCCTGTTAGACATGGACAGGATTTTGCTTTTAAACATGTATGGCGCCGGGCGCGGTGGCTCACGCCTGTAATCCTAGCACTCTGGGAGGCCGAGGCGGACGGATCGTTCTGAGCTCAGGAGTTCGAGATCAGCCTGAGCAAGAGCGAGACCTCGTCTCTACCAAAAATAGAGAGAAATTAATTGGACAGCTAAAAATATATATAGAAAAAATTAGCCGGGCATGGTGGCTC
>CAUYSK010043977.1:0-26058 GCA_963575035.1 Avahi laniger | reverse complement strand
TTTTTCTGCATCTATTGAGATGATCATATGGTTTTTGTTTTTTTAATTCTGTTTATATGATGAATCACATTTATCAATTTACTTATGTTGAAACATTCTTGTATATCTGGGATGAAATCCACTTGATCATGGTGAATTATTTATTTATTTATTTTGAGGTGCTGTTGGATTTGGTTTGCTAGCATTTTGTTGATAATTTTTGCAACTATGTTCATGAGGTATACTGGTCTTTAGTTTCTTGTTTTTCTATCCTTTTCTGGATTTGGTATCAGGGTGACACCAGTTTTGTAGACTGAGTTAAGGAGGATTCCCTCCTTCTCAGTGTTATGGAACAGTTTTATTATGATAGGTATCTGTTCTCTTTGTAGATTTAGTAGAATTCGGCCATGAATCTCTCTGGTCCTGGGCATTTTTTGTTAGGAGGTTTTTTTTATTACTGATTCAATCTCACTACTAATTATTGGTCTGTTCAGGATTTCTATTAATATTTCTTCCTGATCTAAGCTTGGGAGGTTGTGTGTTTCCAAAAATTTATCTATTTTCCCTAAGTTTTCTAGTTTGTGCACATAAAGGTGTTCATAATAGTCTTGGATGGTCTTTTTTATTTCTGTGATGTTAGTTGTAATGTCTTCTTTTTCACTTCTGATTGAGCTTATTTTAATGTTCTCTTTTTTTTCTTAGTTAATATAGCTAGTGATTTATGGATTTTGTTTATTTTTCAAAGAACCAACTTTTTGTTTCATTGATCCTGCATATTATATTTTTGGTTTCAATTTCATTTAGTCCTGTTCTGAGCTTTGTTATTTCTTGTCTTTTGCTAGTTTTGGGCTTGGTTTGTTCTTTCTTTTCTAATTCCCTGAGGTGTGACATTAGGTTTTTAATTTGTGATTTTTCTGTTTTTTTATGATAGGCATTTAATGCTATGAACCTCCCTCTTAGAACTGCTTTTTCTGTATCCTAGATTTTGGTAGCTTGTGTTGCCATAGTCATTCAATTGAAATTTTTTTTATTTCATCTAGATTTTATCATTGACCCAAAGTTCATTCAGCAGCAGGTTGTTTAATTTCCATGTATTTGTATAGTTTTGAGAGCTCCTTCTGGAATTGATTTCTGGATTTATTCCACTGTGGTCTAAGAAGATACATGGTATGATTTTGATTTTCTTAAATTTGCTGAGACTTCTTTTGTGACCTAACGTGGTCTACCTTGGAAAATGTTTCATGTGCTGATGAAAAGAATGTATAATCTGCAGATTTGGGGTAGAATGCTCTGGAAGAATGCTCAGGCAGGAGGAGGTCATATACACTGTTAGGCTGCAACAGGAGGGGTGAGCTCCTCTTGACAAGATTAGCACAGGCAGGCAACTGTAAGGCACACAAGTTGCTCATACCTCCCTGTCTCAGCAGTGACAGTGGTCTATGTCCTTTGGGGGCACAAAAGTGCCCAAATTCCCAGCTTCCACCCCGGCCCAGCTATAGCAGACGTGGTGGAAGCAGGTCAATCTGCTGTGTGCAGGGCTACCACACTGGCTATGAGCTGTGGCTGAAATGTTCCAGAGGGGAAGGTGTGGTTGTGCCAGGAATTTGCCTCTAGGGATGTTAGGTTCTTTCCAGATGGGATAGACAGCTCAAGGAAAGGACTGCTAGCTCCAACTCAGTGGAGTATTTTGTCCTCAGGACACAGGAAAATGCTTGCTGTGGCTTTTTAAAGAAAAAGAGTGAACCCCAAACTCCATGGCAGCCTGGGTTTGATAGGTACTCTGTAAGAGGTGGGGCATCTGCTCCCAAGTGCCTTGGCTTAGTCATCCCTTGTGGAACTCTCAGTAATCCTGAGTGGAAACAGCCTAAGCTGACTCATCAGAAGTGGGCAGGAGAAAGGAGGAGGAGGAGAATGCCCCCAAATGGTGGGGAACTGGTACCCTGGTCCCTGTTTTTCTGTGGGGCCCTCTGTCATGCTGCATCCTCTTCTCAGCTAGAAGTTGCCCACCCTTAATGCCCGAGCTCTGGGAGACCTGCAGTTTCTTTGGTACACAGTGATCCCCTAAGGCTGCTATTTTCTGAGTGAGTGCTGCGAGCATTGACTGTGAATCCAGTGATGTAGAGACCGAGGGACTGAGACTCCTGGGTTGGGACTGCTGCAAAAATACTGATTGACCATGAAGGGAGAACAGTGAACTGTACCCTCCATGCAGAACCCAGGTAGGGTGAGCACAGTACTATTGGAGGTATTCCCATTCCCAAGCCTAGAATTGGCCATCTTGCTGCTCACTTTCACCAAAACCTTGTGCTTGACAGAAGAGGTGACTATGTCTGCAGCATTGGGTGGTTGGAAAAGGGGAGGTCTCTGTCTCTATATCCCTTCTCTGGCTCTGGTGTTTTTCTGCTCTTGGCTGGGGACACTGTATTACTCTATGGACTCCTCTCTGCACTGTGTCTCCACTGGGAGAGGTGCAGGTAAATTCAGATTATGAGTTAAGGGCTCTTTGGTGCAGGATAGTAGGCATTCTACCTTCCTCTGTCCTAAAATGTGTTTATGTCACTTCCCAGTCCCTTGGGACAGCCCACTCTATGTGTCAGAACTTCAGAAATATCACTGCTCTCCCGTGTCTCCCTGTTCCTTGTGGATATCACAGTCCCAGTGGGTGCTGGGGAATATTTGTGTGGGATCCAATGGCAGTGAGACTGAGGAACTGTGACTTCCCCAGCAGAACAGAGACACCCAACATGTGCACCAGAAATATGGTGCCCATAGTCTGAGCTTGGTAGAAGCAACTCAGCATGGGTCTGCGGCCCAGTGCTCTGGTCCCAAGAAGTGCTCAGTTTGCTGATGGCAACATTCTCATCTACCCTTTTTGCCAGGCTCCTAATCCCTTGAGGATCAATCTCTGCCAATATCTGGCTCCTTCTTGCTCTGTTCTGCAACTTCTTCCCATGAAATCTCCGGTAAGGGTAGGTTCTGGCATCTTTCCATCAGTATTTCACCTGGGCTATGCTTTTTCACCTGAAACTTTTTCTTCTTTTGGGGATGATCTGGCAACTGATGTCTCTAGTCAGTCTTCTTGCCCCTCCCCCTTTTTCATTTTTTTTTAACCATCAGTTTATAAGATGTGCATTGGACAGTGGAACATGTTAAATAATATTTTGCTTATTCCAGACTGTGGAAACTACAGACCAAATTTCTAGTTTCTTGAACATGAGTTGCATTGGGAAAAAAGATAGAGAAAGTTAGGGGACCCTATAATTTCCATGAGACTTAAGAAACTTATTGACCCATTGCAATATGCAAAGTTATTTTGGACATAGTTTCACACAAACTCTTTAAAATATTATGGAACAATCACGTAACTTTGCAAATTGATGGAATATTTAATGGTATTAAGGAATTAAAACAATTTAGGTGTGATAGTGTATTTAAGTATTTTTCTCAAAACAGCGTGATATGCATGATAATTGAATATAATTTTTATCAATTAAAAATAAAATTTTTTAAAATATTTCTATTTTAGAGATATTTACTGATATATTTATGGATGAAATTACATGTGGTCTGGAGTTTTATTCCAAATAATATGGGGGAGGGAAATGTGAAGGTTATGTGTTCATAACTGTGGAATATGAATAATCAGTAGGTGGGGAGGTTTAGTATGTCATTATCTCTGCTTTTATACACGTTTGAACATGTCCTTAATAAAATGTTTACCTAAAAGTTTATAATAAAAATTGAATACATGCTTATTTAAGTAGTGTAACAGAAATACATTTGGCATCTGTATATCTTCATTGAGATCAGTCGTGCTTTTCTCTCTTTGAGGAAACTCTGAGATGAAGATGCATAGAAGGAGATATTTCTTCCATATATGAAGCATCATATTCTCATCCACTTATGCCTAAAAGGGAGAATGAAGCCCATTCATGTAATTCCCAGGCACTGATACTTTCATAAAGTCAAAATTTCTTTAGAAATAGGCTTTTCTTTGTAATCTGGTATAAAGTGGTAATACTATACTGCCCCTAAATGAAAAGTCATTTAAAAATTCAATAACTGGTTAAATGTGCCCATATATGGTCTATATTTAGAATACAAAAGTGAAAAATTATATCTGGGTACAAATTCTTTTCAGCTAAGCTCAAGACTGCAAAATAATAATAAAATGACTGAAAGAGCCATTAAATTTATTGGTTAAGGAACATGCTGATTCATTAAAATATTAAAATACTGTACCACCAAGTTTAATCACCACCTTGTTTAAGGAATCTCTTTTATCAGACTGTGTATCTTATAAGAACATGATATACATGCTAACGTCTGAAATATCTTTTTATTTGGAACATTGTGCAAGTAATCAATCACTTTTTCAAAATTTGAAGATTGATAAATAGCTGGCCTTATTTAAAATAACCATTATTGAAAGACAAAAGTCTAAGAGCTTAACACATGGAATCAATGCTCTATTTTAACCAATAAAATAATATTCTATAAACTGAAGGAAAGGAGAAACCATTAACAATAATATTGAGCATGTTTGGTTTTGAAAAATTTTTATTGACTATAAATTTTTCATGTGCTTTAAAAAATTATATTAGCAACCGGGATCAAGTTTTAAAGAGTGAGGAGAGTGACGATAGCATTAAAAAACTTCCTTTGACCAGACTTCCTTTAAGATGTTTCATATGGTACCCCTGCAATTACTCTGATCACATTATATTCCTTTTTCAAAATATTGGAGATTCTGGTCCGATAGAGTCAAAAGAGGAAGATGTACAATCTTGACTACAAAGCTGAGATTCTTTAAAAATGTACTATTTTCTTATTTTATTTTTAATGTTTAGATCATTTCCTCTTTTAGGCTGTAGGTTTAAGAATGCCCAAAGACTATATAACAAATCCATTCTAAACCAATGAATAAGCTCATAAAATATATGAGCAGTTTGGCTAAGATTTCTTGTTCAGTTTATATTTCCTTCATGATTCTGTAATATACATGAAAATATAGTTTATTATTTTAAAAATTATGTATAAAAGATTTGGATAGAAAAAGAATCTGTAATTGGATTCCAAAGCCTTTCATCTCCAGATCATTAGTAATCAATATCTCAAACTCAAAGGAGCAACGTATTTACCATTTACTCATCATATCCTTCAGAAAAATAGTACTCATTTGTAACAGAGAGTCACTGGCGTATCTTAAATTCATTGGATAATTGGGGAAATATGAACTATTATAACTTTTGGTATCCCTACAAATTAAAACAGGATGGTACTCAATTCAAACTACCAAACAGTAACGATAGGTAGTATTGTCTGGGAAAATCAGAGATCTTTTCCTCTATACCTTATTTTCAGATGCAGTTTGTTTTGGAGTTTGTAGTAAACTACAGCTACCTTTTAGTTTTAAGTTTATGTCTATGTTGCAAGTTCCCATCCATCCTCTTTACATTATAGAGTTAGATAATTTTTATCATAAATACTGTTATTATGAAATATTGATCAAAAAAATCCTACAAATATTTAAGGATATTTGAAATACTATGACTTTCAGATAAAAAGAAGTTGCTCCTTCAAAGGTAAATTTGCTCTCTTAAGAGAAAGTATAATACCTTATTGGAGTTTAAATCATTCCTTTTTAATGGGAAAAAGACTTAAAATGTTACTTTAGACTATCTCACATTTAAGTTAATTTAATTATTAACTTTGATACAGTCCAATCTAATTAATTTTGAATCAAAGTCTGTCAAGGTAACAATTAAATGTCAAGTGCTAGAGTCCTTAATTTAGAAACTTGATTTTTCCCTATTTCCAGATGAAAATTGATTTCTAATTTTCTAATTTCTAATTGTATTTCTAATTTACCACAGACTTTTACAGCAAAAAAAAAAAAAAAAGACAGAATGAAATACATGGCAATCAGTGTTAATGATTGGTATATATTCTCATTCATTATCATTACATTCGTCATGATTACAAATATAGAAACAACAAAAAAGAATATCTACTTAATAGTCGTGTTCGTTAACTCAATAACTCTTAAAGGCTTCTTAAATTTTATTGCTTCTTGTATTTTCACCATAATTATATGTCGAATCAGTTCTAGTTTTCCCTGAAATTTTCTCGATAGTTTTGAAAATCAATCCTGCTTTTTTTGAATTCTGTGAATAATCATCTTAATTTTATGCTCTTTTTACACAGAATACAACAATACAGACTTGATTATGGTCACTAACAAGTCCCAGTGAATTAAGTCACACACAACATTCTTGGTCATTTATTAAAAGGTGATATATTTACCTGTTTCTTTAGTTTGATGTGTCAAGATAGAACATTTAAATTTATTCTGTAAATTATTCTTCCACACAAATTAACAAAAAGTGATGATGCATGAATTCGTAATTAAAAAATCAAATCTTTTATGATTATGCACATTTCCTCTAAGCATGAATAAGATGAATGTGGCATTTCTGAGGGACATTCGTATTGATGAAATTGATGAGTCATCCATTTAGTGTATTGCGATAATCTATCGTAGTCTTTATTTATGTAAATGATATTTACTGGTACTGTGCTAATGCTTTATATTGTGTGCGATTGTTATTAGTACCTTTCTGATTGTCTTTATCTGCAAAAGCAAATGAGTAAAAGAAATACTGTGCCTTTGTGGTTCTGGATTTTAAAAATTAATAAATGATAGGTATGTAATTTGACTTAATCAAAGATGTTTATCAATCTGCTTAAGACACAATCAACTTTGGAAGCGAAGTGGTATAATGGATGAAACATAGATTGTGGAGTAGGACTTTAATATGGAGAAAACTCCATTGTGGCTCCGACGTATACTGCTGGTGCTAGTTATTATTGTGAACATTATGTAAACTCTCTGAACCTCAGTTTCCTGATGATTAAGTTAATGTAATAAAATCAAACATGCAATCAGAGAAAATTAGAGTTTTACACTTTGTATTATTTACTGGGCACTGTGATATGTTATTCGTATGAAGTATCCAATCAGTTCTAAAAGCAAAAATAAAAACAAAAAAACCCTTTGAAGCAGAGATATCATCCCCTTTTTCCAAATAAGGAAATTGAGGTTTGGTGACAAAGCTAATAAAACAACGTGGTATAACTTGTAGGATTATCTGACGTCAAAACTTTAAATTTGTGAAATACTGAGAGAACTCGAATGTTAAGAAGTCAAATGTGAATCTTTTATCACTGTCAAAGTAATACATTTGGTGGGGTATAGTAAAAGTATGTGTGCTCTAGTTAACATTATTGAGTGTTAACATTTTGAATACCATGGTATTGAAGAACACAGACCTTGGAAGTACATACACAAATTTAAAATAAATTACTCACCATTCATTCAGTGCTTTTAAGCTCCAAACCAAAAAACCAGTCTTTACTTCTCTTCTCTAACACTCTATATCCAACTCCAGAGTAAATCCTGCTAATGTACTTACAAAATAACAAAGTGCAATGTTTTCTATTGTATTAAAAATATATTAAGCACTTCTCATTACTGTTTTTACTTTATTTAGACTCTGAAATGATGCTTTATATTTTGAGGTGTGAATCAAATGAATTAAGACATATATTATAAAAATTCCCCAGACACTATTGATTTGTAAAAAATGGTATATTAGGCTGGGCATGGTGGCTCACTCCTGTAATCCTAGCACTCTGGGAGACTGAGGTGGGTGGATCGCTCAAGGTCAGGAGTTCAAGACCAGCCTGAGCAAGAGCGAGACCCCGTCTCTACTAAAAATAGAAAAGAAATTATCTGGACAACTAAAAAATATATATATGTATAGAAAAAATTAACCAGGCATGGTGGCACATGCCTGTAGTCCCAGCTACTCGGGAGGCTGAGGCAGTAGGATCGTTTGAGCCCAGGAGTTTGAGGTCACTGTGAGCTAGGCTGATGCCACAACACTCTAGCCCGGGCAACAGAGTGAGACTCTGTCTCAAAAAAAAAAAAGGTATATTAAACATGTATAGAAATCCAATTCCTCAATTATAAATAAAATGGTGTCTGCAGTTGTTTTTTATATTGTGCTTGTTTCTATTTCAACAGTGGCCTTTCTCAAATAGGATTTTTGTACCACAAAAATAATTACACTTTTTACGAAGCATTCTACCAAACTCTAAATGTAGTGGGAAAATAGTATTGTTAAAGGAAAATAACTAAATGATTGTTGTAAACTATTTTCCACCTTGCACTTCATGCATATCAATGCCTTTACATCAAAATGTGGAAATGATACATTTTGAAATTCTGTAAGTGTGAAAGAGCTAGGAGAACACACATTTAAAATTGAGTGTCAACTCTAATCAATTAGTAATTGCTGCCTGAAATATTGTGTTAAAAATTCCTGCTTATATTCAGGGTCAGTGTGAAGATCACTCCGACTGCTTAGTACTGCCTGCTGCAGTGTTGGAGGGGAGAGTGGCAGCTATGTGTTCACTATCTGTGAATATGGAAAAGTTTTGACTTCTTTTTAAACTCCTGAATAGTAACTTCCGTGAAAGAAGGGATGTGTCTTACTCAGCTCTGCTTTCAAAGACTTTAGTACAGAGCTTTGTACATAATTCATAATACATTAAATAACTGAATAAAAGTAAAAATCATTTATTCTTTTTAAAATAAATATAAATTTTAAATAACATTACAAATATTTTAAAAGTTGACTGTCAACCTACGTGATTAAGAAATGACTGAAGCTGCTTGTGAGTTCCTCCCTAATCTGTTTCCACCTGCAAGGGTACAATTATTCTGAAGTTTATTCACCACTCTTTTGCTTTTGCTTATATTAATAATTGTGTTGCATATATATGTTTTTGTGTGCTATTTTATAAATGTTTAAAATTTGGATAAATGTTATACTGTATATTTTCTTCAGCATCTTTTCCACTGAATACAATTTTTGTGATATTTATTCATATTTATGCATGTAACTTTAATTCAATATTTGCCATTGCCCAGCATATCTGTTTGTACCATGCAATATATTTATACATTTCCTGTTGAAGAACACTTTGATATTTTTCATATTTTGTTATTACTAGTATTAATAATACTACTATGAACAATCTATATATAACACATCTTTCACATCTGCAAAAATTTCTCCAGGATGTATGTCTACTGTTAGAATTTCAACTATTCGCCTATCGAGTCATAAGTGAATTCATATTCAGTTTTACTAGAGTAATACTAAATTGTTTTTCAATGTGGCCATACTCTGCTTTACAAACACACGTATTGTATACAGGAAATCTCACTGCTCTGCATCCTTATTAACACTTCCTACTGTCAGATATTTTAATTTTTGCCAATCAGGTGACTACGATGTGTCTTTTTCATTTTAATTTGTATTTACCTAATTACCATTGAGATGATGTATCTACAAATATTTTTTAATCATTCATGTTTCATTTTCTGTAAAATATATGCTCAGGATTTTTGCCCTTATTTTGATTGGATTTTCTGTTGTTTTCTTATGGGTTTCTTTTATTGTTTGCAAGAATTCGTTTTTTATAGTTTGTATCATCCCTTTGTTATATTTTTAGCAAATATTTTCCCCAGTTTATAGCTTGTCTTAATTTTTTAATGACGTCCTTAACTATGCATAAGATTTTAAATTTATTGAAATAAACTGAATCATTTTTTGTATCTTCATTCATTATATTTTCAGTAATGAATGTATTACTACAAGGTGTAAGTACTGAGGATATAGCGCTCAACAAAGCAGATAAAATCTCTGCTGCTACAGAATACATTTGCAGTTTGTACCTGTACGGTGGGTGTTGTGGCAATAAATAAGGTGAACATTGTGTTGGAAGAAGATATCTGATAGGTGAAAAATAAATCAGTATAAGAGAGCTGTGGGTGTAGGGATACAGTGGTATAATTTCAGATAGAATGACCAGGGAAGGCCATCCTGAAAAGGTGACATTTGAATAAACACTAGAAAAGGTGAAGGATTGAGCCATGTAGATATCACATGGATGAGGGATGAGGGGATGGAATGCATAATATCTCTCAGGGAGGAACATTCCTGACTTAGTCAAAGGAAGAGTAAGTTAAAGGAAGAGTAGTTGGAAAGAAAGATCTGAGTGGTAGTGGGAAGGGGATCAGATTTTGTAGGACTTCGAAGAACATTTTAAGACCTTACCCTTTTATTCTGAGATAGGAAATTATTGGAGGGTTTTGAGTAGAATAGAGAAACAGAGACATGACTAGAAATTATGCTTTAATGTAATCATCTTGGCTTCTAAGTTAAGCATAGACAGACAAGAGGCAATGATGAACTTAGAGAAAATGGTAAGAAGATTTTTATATGGATTCAGAGAAAGAGAATGGTGATTTAGACAAAGGTGGTAGCTATCAATGGAGTTGAAGAATAATGTTCACATTCTGGACATATTTTTAGGCAGATTGAAAATACTTTCTGACATAAGATATGGGTTATAAAAAAGTGAGAAGCCAAGAATAACTTCTAGGTTTTTGACCTGAGTAACTAGCAAAATGGCTTTGCCCTTTAATGAGATGGGGAAGATGATTGTGGAGTGGTTGCTTGGAATGAGAAAATATCAGGAGCTTAGTTTGGGACTAATTTAATTTGTGTTGTCCATTAGATATAGAATGGAAATGTTGAATAGGCATTTGCACATTCATGTCTAGATCAGGGCAGACATCCAAGCAGGTTATATTACGAGCATATGTAAAACCACGGAAGTGCAGAATAAAAGAGAGTTTTGAGAAGCAATAAATAGAACATGCGAGTATTTAGAAGTCAATGAAATAATGAAGATCCAGCAAAAGGGTATCCTGGAAGCCAAGTGAAAAAATGTCAAGAAGGAGAGAGTGGTCAATGCTGCTTGAAGGTCAAATCAGATGTGGGCTGAGAATCTTCTGTTCAATCAATATCTACTTCAAGAAATACTTCCTGACTTTGACGTCTTAAAGATATATTCTCATATTCTCTTCTAAAATGTTCCAAATTTTGTGTTTTTTTACATTAAATCTTTAATTTTCGCTGACTAGCTTTGTGGAATGAATTTAGTATCTGCAATAACATGAGTAATCTCAATGATACAGTTAAAGCACACACACACAAACACAAACACACATAATTTTAGTGGTGTTGCAAAATAAATGAATGTTTATTTCTCCCTCATAAAACCCAATGTAATACATCAGGGACTCTACTCCACAAAGTGATTCAGATATTCAGTGTCCTCTCACTTTGTGGCTATATCATCCTCTGATGTTCGGAGTATTTTCTCCACTTAGCTGTCAAACAGATGAAGAGAATGAAAAGTTACATATGGGAGAGTTTTATAGAGCAGGCCTGGAAATGGTGTATCTCGTATCAGTCCATGTTACTGTGACTAGAATTCAGACAAAAAGCAATACCTAGCTGCAAGAATACTAAGAAATGTGGTCTCAATGTGTGCCCAGTAGAAAAAGGAAAACAATTTGGTAACAAATTAGCTACATTGTGTCATAGAATCAAATTTATAATTTATGTTTTTTATAAGACAAAAACATGAACTAGAACATTGGAAGATCTTACTCAATTTAAGAAGACAATCATGTAATTCATTATTATGGTTGTATTTCAATAAACATAGTGAAATTTCCTCATTCTCTTACAATGGTGTTAGAAAACCTCATACCTAAATTAAAAAATTCAAAAGCCATTACACTTTGAAGACAGTAATAGAGTAAAAATTCATCCCTATATAATTATAATACAGAGTTTTTAATACCATAGGATAAGCTAAACATTGCAATCATTTTTACATGAAATTTGAAAATGAAATATTTTTGATTTTGGATGAAAAACTAGTGTTTCAATTTTATTTCCAATACTTACACAAAGGTGAAAATCATATGTCATTTATTCCATACACATCGTAATGCTTTTGGATAATACAAAAACCTTACTACATATAAGTTAACATTTTTTCTAATATGACTACATTAAATTATTATTTAAGATATCAAGAAGTATAACTGTGCTTTAAAAATGTCCTTCAAAATGAAATCATCTAGGTAGGAAGGTTTATTCTGAATAAAAAAATAAATTCAGAACCAATATAACATTAATATTTTATATATACCTTGCTTTAATATTGTATTAGAAGCAAATTGGAATCCATGCCCAGATTTCATGTTTTGAATATTAATGGCAGAAACTTCATGGATTTTTTTTCATGAGTTTGTTACATCTTAAGTAACCATGATTAAATTGTAAAAGGTAAAAAGTGTCTATTGAAAATTAGTATTTCATTAGGTTAATATAAGTAGGTAAAAAAAAAAAAATCAACCAAAAACTCTTGGTAAGCATATGAAAAAAAAAAGCATGAACCTTAGACTCATGTTTTTCTGTTGGAGAATATTTTATCTTTAATATAGATATTTTTGTTTGAAGGAAAGGGAGTCACATATTTGGGTAATGCATAAATTCAAATGTTGTAAAGGAATGTTTGAACATTTCATATTATTATTTTAGTATGATATAACTGCATAAGTATCTTGATTAAGTCTGTGAGACTTGTCAGAAATATAATTCCAGTACTCAAACAGCACAGCTTAACTGAGTATTTTTCTTTAACATGAGGGTCACTCACATCAAGATAGGTAACAGTATTGATAGGTATATGCTTACCATAATTTGGATATCACATAATGATATAATACTTTGCTTTTTAAGTAATAAAATATTATTCTATATGCAACTAACTACTGATAATTAACTCCCAATTTTTGTCTCCAGTTATTTATATATTTTATAATAAAAATAAAAATTAAAAGGTGACACTAAAAATTTAATGCTTTGGTAGAACAAACATAGTTACGTTTACAGCAAATGTCAATTCCGGATGTGATGACCAAGATAAACTGTGCATACAGACATTTCCACACATACAGACTGTAAATGTGGATGGCATTGCATACTACAAGGGTAAATATTTGGGATTCAGATAGACTTGGGTTAAATTTAGATTCCATCTTTTATTAACTCTGTGATTGTGGCCTAATTGCAAAACTTTTTTCAAACCAAAAATTCTTCATTTGTAAAATGAAGATGGATAATAACACCTACCCAATAGGGTTGTTGTAAGATGTATATTAAGTATGTAATATGCTTGATTCAGGCTTAGACATTACAAGCACCCAGTAACTGGTAGCTATTATGATAAATTCAAAGAAGATTTTTCATTAGCTTTTAGAAAGCAACATATAAATACAGAATTATGTATGAATTTCACTGCTGTACTCAACTTGAGTGTGTCAGATTTGTATAATATCTGTATTATGTGAGAAAAAAAGAGTTTTTAGTTTGGGAGCTTTAGATTTAAGATTTTATTGTAGCAGCAGTTAAATATTTTATTATTACTAAGTGTATCATGCATATTCTTCCATTCTCCAACATACACAGGCCTAGATATGTAATTGTGTATCTGTATACATTTATACAAATACTTGTACATTGTTCCTTCAAACATTGCTACATATAGAGATAAGTATGTGGTATAATTATATGAAGCTATACATACATGTATATATGTTGTATATCATGACTATAGAGAACTAATTTAAAAATAATGGATTTGTTAGAGCTTTTATGTAGTAATGATATTCTTTTTCTTAACAGCGATTACCTCAAGAGTTCATCACTGCTGAAAATATTATCGTACTGATTCTTTGATTCTCCTGCACATTTGAAGAACCTCAAACCTAACAAATCTACATTGTTTCAGAATATATTTTAAAACTGATAAAATAGTTGTCTCATGTCATAAAAAATATATGGGGAATGCTCTTTCTTTTTCGTATTGCTAACCATGGCTTCTACCTTCGAGGATGAATTCAGGCAGGAAAAAGAGAGAAATCAGGAAAGTTCTTCCTGAATGGCACTATTATGACCTGACATTGGTGTACTGTGGAAAAGGCATATATTTACAGGGATTTTTTTTCTCTCATAAATTATGTTGTTTCTTAATATTCCAACTGATATGTATACTTTATATAACCATATTTATAATTATTCACATAGATACATGAAAATTACACAGATTCGCTCTTCATTTCCCTCAAGAAAAAATAAATGTCATTTACATTTGAAATTCTTTTCCATCTATTGATCTAAAGTCTAAACCAAAATCGTATTCGAAGCAACACTATCCCTATTCCACATGCTATTCTTTCACATATTTGAAGTCTGTCACCACTTTCCTCCTCAATCTTCTCTTCTCTGTATTAAACAAATCCAGATTCTTTAATTTTTTATTGTTAGTCTTGTGTCAAGTCACTTCACAATCACTTTTCTTTTTGATAGTCTCCGCATGTGAGATATAAGACATAGTGGAGTAGGTAAAAGGGTAGATACTGGGCTATTCTGCTTCTACCACTTACTTGCTAACCTCGATGAGCAAAAACTCTCTCTGCTTCAGTTTTCCCATCTCTATAACAGGGATACAAATCTCATAAGGTTACTGTAAAGTTTATGTGAAATATAAATAAAATTAGATATTTTTATTGTTGTGAGCTGCTGAACTCAGTTTTCAATCAATATCAATCATGGCATTATCAAAAAATAAACTTACAGGGTCAAAGAAGGTAGAGGGAATCAAAGCTACGGTTATCAAATGAGAGCCTGAGAAAGCACATAGAAGTGGAGAAGATACAAACATATATGACATTCTCCCATAAACAGAGCATCTTAGCTTTGTAGAAACAAAAAGACAGAATTTCTTTTTTACACACATATATGTAAAGGAATCCTAGGGAAATTTATGATTGCTGTCAGCATGAAATTTGCTGGTTGTTTGATCTTCTAGTATAGTTTAGATGCTCATTCTATGGTGCTTAGCTAACCTTCCTTCTCTTACCACAGAATTTATTGTCCTGTGTTGTAATTTCGTGTCATTGGTTGGAATCCCCAAATAGATTGTATGCTCTGTATAGACAGGAAATTGTTCTCTTTTGTGCATTGTGGTGTTTCTCATACACTATCCATAGAAAATGCAGAATAAAATTTTCTGAATGAATTTCAAGTAGAGTGTAAACACATTCATATGTAGAGCTGATGTATTCTTTTTCTGGGTTATGAGCTACCTATGCAATGATGGAAACTTAGCCAAATATTAAAAAAATTATTTTGTATAAGGTTAAAAGTAATACAGCTTGAAAAATTTAAGAAAACATTTCACAAAATAAAATGTTTGAGGAGAAAAACAAAATTCAGGGGAAGAATTCAAATTTTGAAAGCAAATATCTATTAGTGAATGGGATAAATTGGATTTGTTACATCTGGATAGCTCAAGACACAAATTATTTTCTACTTAAGGCCGATCTATAGTTTACGTATTTATCAGTGATTAAGCAAGGAGACTTACAAGAGAAGAAAAAGAAAGCTACACTAATAAGTAATTTTTTAAAATTTCAGATTTTTGGCTGTACACATTTACAAAAATTTATGCTATTTTTCTCTTACAGAATAGTTAGAAATTGTAATTGAGTATTTCACTCTCTTTCTGGCCCCTTTCATCTCCCCAATTAGTAGATTTTTTTATCCTCTCCCAACTACTTGAACAGCCTGTCAACAAAAACAATAACAACAAAACAAATGGAGGAATGATGTAATTCTCAGGAGACTTGTTATATAATGGGTCCTTTGTAGCCACAAGTTCTGTGTATTTGATTCAATCAACCACAGATCAAAAATATTTGTGGAAAAAACCCAATAAGCAATAACAATACAACAATAAAAAATAATACAAATCAGAAAACAGTATAATAACTATTTACTAAGCATTTACATTGTATTAGATACTATATCAATAAGTAATCTAAAAATGATTAAATGTATACAGGAGGATTTGCATAGGTTATATGCAAATATTGTGCCATTTTATATCAGCAACTTGAGCATGCACGTGTTTTGGTATCCAAGGGGGTACAGAAACCAATCCCCCGGGGATACTGAGGGATGACTGTGAGAAGGACGATGATAATATCAGATAACCTGAAATTCCCAAATTTAAGAGTGACAGCCTGGAAGAAAATATATGGACGCAAAGAATTTAGACAATATAAAATTTACATTTTTATGTAAGTATGATTTAAATGTTTCCCAAACATCATTTATTTTAACACTCATCTGGGTATATATTTAAAATATCATTCATAGCGCTGGCCTCAATTTCCTGCATTTAAATGTTTGGGAGTAGATTCTAGAATTGATAGATTAAACCAGCTTTAGTTTTCAAACATGTTTAAAACTACCTGCAGATGGACATGTGGGAACTTTTACTATAAACAGTTGGCCAAATATAGATCATAAAACTGAGCTGCAAAGAGTCAAAGATACCATGGGGACCTTCAAATATCAGTAAGGTATTGTGGTATAAGAAATATATTTGGTATTTATTTCAGATTCCTGGCACAGAGCTCCTAAAACCCCTGGAATTTTCTAAGTGATATGAGTGGCTATTGTTATTCAGAAAGAACCCCTTTTGATCATACCCGAGTTTATGTTAATGAGGTGACTTAGGGTAGGGCCCCCAGAAAGTCTCAAGATGGGACCAATCACTAGAATGACCAAGCGACTAGGATTAGAAGGTTGAAACTTTCAGCCCTCTCTACCAACCTCCAGGAAAGGGGAGTGAGGCTGGAGATTAAATTCCATAAAAACTCTTAAGATTTGATGAGCTGCCTAGTTAATGAATGCATCAAAGTGCTGGGAAGGTGTCTTGCCAGAGAGGGCATGGAAGCTCTGTGCCTTATCCCCCTCATATCTTGCCCTAGCCATGTCTTTCATCTGTCTATTCCTGAGTTGTATCCTTTATATTAACCAGTAAACACAAGTAAAGTGTTTTCCTGAATTCTAGGAGCCATTTTAGCAAATTATTGAACCTGAGGAGGGGATTTGGGAGCCTTCAGTTTATAGCTAGTCCCTCAAACTTGCGATAGGGAACTTTAGTGGGGGCAGACTTGTAGGACTAAATCTTTAACTTGTTAGAACTGATTCTAATTCCAGATAAATAATGTCAGAATTACATTGAATTGTACGACACCCAGTTGGTGTCAAAGAATTGGTAGATGTGGGAAAATGCCCAAAGTTCTGGTGTCTAAAGTGTTCTGGATGAGAACGTAGAAAAACAGTGATTGTATGTTCAATAGGTACTAAAAGAAAATATTGAAGTTTTTCCTTCCTAACAACTTCATATATCAGAAGACTTAAAATAAATGAGAACTGATAATATAGATCTAAATTAACCAATATAAAGAATCTATTTTTTGTGAAGTGACAAAGATCTGACTTTAGGAGTAGTTGATTACATCACATGTGGTTGTATGTACTGTTTGGTAGTATTGACACTTATTGCAATTGAATAAGTAACAAAATGTTAACTTTCAAGTCATTAACATCAGACTTTGGCCAGAATAATTCAATATGTTCATAGAAATCATGCTTATAATTCTACATGGAGAAATTGTTCTGCAGGAGACTCTCAAAATGTTGTTTTAATTATGAAATAATGAGTGATCTTGGTGAAAAACAATAGAGAGAGTTGTCTGGGAAGACCAAAGTGTTTTCTGTGAGGGTCTTTAGTAAGCACAGATAAAAAGTAAAAGTATACCGGAAATGCAAAAGAAGAAATTAAGGAATATGAGAAAACATTTGCAGGTGTATTTCGGAACAGCAATAGGAAAGCTGATTCTCTAAACACATTAATATTTTCAAAATCCGTAGAAAAGCAACGTTTTTAGTTGTGTTGTGAGCAAGATTGTGAAAGTTCCTTTCCCTGGGACAAATATTATAATAATAAATATTAAAAAAGATGGAATTAGTATATCTGTGTACATCTCTATAACTGTGTATAGTGCCAATGTAAAATTGCAAAAAAAGAGAAAGATTATTTTCTTGACTTCAATTTTGTTTCCATCTTTTCTTTCAAAGAGAATAATCTGCATGTTGGAAGGATGGAAATAAAATGGTGAAGAGAAATTAAAATTTCAAATAGTTGAAGAAATATGAACAGAGAAAGTATAACAAATTCTCCAAATGACTTGCTTTTCTGGCTCTGGAAGTTTCCAATTTACTTTAGGGCACTAAGTAATTTTGAAGACAAGTAATCTTTGAGGAGTTATTGATGATAGGGAAGCTGCCAGGAGAGTAAAGAAAGGAAAATGTCCCAAGTTTCCGAAAAGGTTAGGCAGAGTCTTAAAACTATAGACCAGGGATCTTGACATTTATACTCAGTAAAAAATTTGAAGGGAATACTAAATGGATGGATGGTTTTTGAGGACTGAGAAAGGTCATAATTAGCAGCAGTCAGCATGTGTTCACCAAGAATAAGGCATGGTAGCCTGTCTTTATCCCTGTGTGTCACATAATGACTTAGTTGGTATTCCAGAGGACTGCTATAGAAATGGCATATTAGGATTAACAAGGCATTTTCAATATTTTTTTGTATAAGATGGAATGCAGAAATGTGTGAACTGTATGATAATAGTGATAGGCAGGCTCATCACTAGTTTAAAGATCTTACCTACTGAATATTAATTACTAAAGCAACATCATCTTGCAGAGAAATAGATCCATCTTCCCCCCTTTTTCTCTTAGTTTTTTTTTCAATAACATGAAGGAACATTTGGTGGCTGAAATGTTAAGTGTTTCAAATTTCATGTCACTAGTCCGAGCAATAAAGATTTTACATATGCATTCAAATATGGAAGTGAAGTAGCAGTAGCCCAAGAACATGTATGTGATGTTTATAAAATTGAAAGACAGCTGCTAATGACGTAGACAGCTGCAGCTGAGGGAAACAAAGGATCTCTCCGTGGTCTAGGAAAGAACTTGAAATCTGAAGGCCTTCATATGTCACAGCTGGTAAATCAATGGAAAAGATGCAAAGTGGTCATTACGGTTCAAGTCCAGAGATTAAGCAGAGAATTAGAATCATAGGCAAAAATACTTTAGCTTGAAACACTCTTGAGACAGAAATAAGAAAATAACCAGAACCAGAATCAGAAGAGAACCAAAGAAAGAGGAAGCCCCTGCTTCAAGCAAGCAAGCCATTTTAATATCTTTTGGGCTTCTGCTTGAAAACCTTGTAAGAAAGGTTCCCACCAAGTTTGAAAAACACTGAAAAAAAGAAAGATGGAATTAGTATATCTGTGCACATCTCTGTAACTGTGTACAGTGCCAATGTAAAATTTCAAAAAGCCCAAAGCCAAAGTTCAGAACATGCTTAAAAAATACTTTTCCAAATCTGAGTTAACTTTGAAATATCATGAAATTTCAGGCTTTGCAGAGCTAGAAATATGTATTCTCTCTCACTCTCATCTGTTATAGTGGTAAAAATATTAATAATAAAATTTATCATCTTAACCATTTTAAGCATATAGTTTAGTGCTGTTAAGTATGTTCACAGTGGTGTGAAACAGATCTCCAGAACTTTTTCATCTTGCAAATCTAAAACTCATTACCCATTAAGTAACTTTCCTTTTCCCTCTCTCCCAAGATCCTAGTAGCCATGATTCTACTTTGTATTTCTATGAATTGGACTGCTTTAGATACCTCTTCTGAATGGAATTATACAGTATTTATCTGGTTGTTTTTGAGTTTATAATGTGTCTTGGTGTGGTTCTCTTTGCATTTATTCTAGTAGAAGATTTTTGAGCTTTTTGAATTATTATGTTCATTTCTTTCCTCAGATCTAGGAGGTTTTCAGTAATTATTTCTTCAGACAAATTCTTCTCCCATTTTTCTTTCTCTTTTCCTTCTGGGATTCCTATAATGCATATATGACTTCACATGATAGCGTCCCATAATATCTTAGGCTTTCTTGCCTTTTCTTCATTCTTTTGTTTTCTCCCCGACACAATAATTTCAAATGACCCATCTTCAAATTTGCTGATTCTTTCTTCTGCCTGATCAAGTCTGCTATTGAACCCCTCTATGAAATTTTCAGTTTATTCATTATATGTTTTTCAGCTCCAGAATTTCTGTTTGTTTCTTTTTTTAACTCTTTGTTGATATTCTAATTTGTTCATGCATCATTTTTCTCATTTTATTTAGTTGCCTATATGTGTTTGTTTTAATGCATTGAACATATTTTTGAACAGTTATTTTAAATTCATTGTCAAGCAGCTCATATATCTATGTTTATTTAGGGTCAATTTCTGAAGTTTTATTTTGTTCCTTTAATTAGGTCATGTTTCTCTGTTTCTTTCATGCCTGGTAAACTTTTGCTAAAATTTTGGTATTTGAAAAAACAAACAAGTTCTTCTATTATTTCCATAGTGGCTTAGTACAGGGGAAGATTTTCACCAGTTAGACTGGCTAGTGTTTCTAGGACCTCTCAAATCCTTTTTAATACCTTACTTTCCCTGGCATCTGCTTGTGGAGCCATAGCTCTAATATTCTGTGTGCTTTCCTCTGTTTTTGGTGCCTTTCAAACTCTGGTGCTAGGCCCATCAAGTCTTCAAGTCAGATGAGACAGAAAACAGTCCTTTTGGCAGCCCCAGACAATCTAGAACATTGGACAAATGGTCTACCCTTTTGTTTCCTTTCCAAAGAGCCTAAGTATAAAGGTTTTTTCATTATCATTCCAGTCTGCCTATACAGAGGGTCATGAACAGGTGCGCTAAATTCCATGAATTTTTTTTTTTATCCTTTCTGTTGGACTCTCTTCTTGGTGTTACAATGGCCTCAGTGCTTCTCAACTGGTATCTAGAGTTCTTACAGGAATATTTTGGTTTATGTATTGTTGTTAACTCAGTGTTTCTGTGGGGGAAGGAGATCCTATACCTTTCAATCTTTCATCTTGCTAACATCACTTCAGAGAGAGAATTTTGAACATCATTCACCAAGAAAAAACCTAGTCCTGTTTAAGCTACTGTAGTGAAATCTTATCTTATTTTATTTACTTCTAGACAGTACTTATTAAAACCCAAAGAGGCTATCTGGACCATGTTTAAAGAATACAATCCAGAATGGCAAAATGACTAAAAATTGCATGATATAAAAGCAAACAAAAAGAGCTTGGGACATCAACGTAAATCAGAAAGTTCTGGTTTATGAGATCAAATTTAATTATCTTCATCTTTGAAATTTAGTACCTAGCAAATACAAGGTGCTCAACAAGTATTATTCTGAAAAATGATTTCAGTTTTATAGACTAATGATGTATAATATTATGTTCAACCAGTCAGGATAACATATCTGTTCCTATTATCATAAATCAGCATTTGTGTTTATATATATGCAAGTTGATATGACTACCTGATTTTATAGCTAGGCATACTAAAAATGCACAAAAGGTAAGCATGGTCCCTATATTCACCTAGAAAATAAAAGAAGTATTTAGAATTTGAAATCAGGTATGATGTTTTGAAATTAATTTCATTCTGCTAAATAGTCCTAAGCACATCCTCCTGAGCTCTTTCATTCATTAAAAAACATATAAAATTTGTTCCACATGTGGTATGGAGAAGTTGTAAAATTAGGGAGCAATAAAAGTTTATTTATAAAAGGCAAAGATTATAAATCAGGATTTTTTTATCTTAAAGACCTTGAACTAGTAAATATGTGCTTTAGAAATGGTAGCGATATGGATATTTTTGATTAAAAGTAAGTTTTGATTAAATGTAAAAACGGCTAGTTTTAAATCAAGTATCAGATATTTAATCAGATATTTAATGTGAAAAATTTCTAATAAATATTTTCTACTGAGCTGTTCAAATTTTCTTTTTTTTTTTTGAGCTGTTCAAATTTTCTATTGAGAATTTAGATAAACCATTTGAAAATTGGTCTTACTGAAAATAATATCTAATTTTTATTATTATAAATTGAAATAGGAACCATATCTGAAATTAAATGAGGTCCCACTATATTTCAGGCTGTCAATCAATCATTTGCATGTGCTATAAAATAATAGCACTTGTACTTTTTTCATTCATTTATTTATTTTATTCATTCAGCAAATTAAAGAGCTATGAGCAATCCTCTCATTAACTAGGTGCTATCATCACCATCTTACCAGTGAGAAAACTGAAGCTAGTTATTTGAACAAGACTTCATTATTAGTTAGTTGCAGAATTTAGATTTAAATTCAAATATATCTGCCCTCTAAAACTAAGCATTTTCCAATTTATAAACTGTTTTTGACAATGTTTATTGTATTTCAAACAGTCACCAATTTTTCTAATAAAGGGAATCTGTTTAGGATAATTCAAGGTGGTAGATTAAACATATTTCAGAATGATTCACAGATGTAAAGAGAATAATTATTTTGTAATAAAAATATGAATTAAGTCTAGATATTATAAGTGGTGTGGCTCTTTCTATACAAAATATATTTTAACATTTTGAAACATACTTCTGGATATCAAATATTGACCTGACGAATATCATTGATTTGCCTTGTATTTTTTTTTTTTTTGGTCAGCCTTCATACCTTATTTTTATTCTGGAAAATATGATTCTCTTATATATAACACAAAATATTAAGTAGCCATTTGCCTTTTCCATCTAAAAATGGATAACATTTGTGGCTAGAGAGAAATGTGATTTTATCTATATCTTTCTCAAATCAAGCATAGCAATATTAGTGATGCTTTGTTTCAATGGAAATAGATATGCACCATATTCAACCTTGTTCAGTTATTGTGTACTTTAAGCTTTTGATACTTCATTTGCACAAAGAGAGAATTGAATTAGATCATTCGTTTCCAATTGGTTTCCTAGAAGTATTTATTATGAGGCCCAATGTATGAACTCAATATTTTGGAAAATTCTTCTTTCATCATCTATGAAAAGATAATACATTTAAGAGACAGTTTATTCTCATATCCCAGCCTTTTGGCTAAAATCAAGTAAAATATCTGTTCTTGTCAGTTTAATATCTGATATATCCTTTATTTTAGGATACAATATTAAAAGATTTTTTGGGAATTAGGGGATAGAATAGGGGCTTGCTCCATCCATACCACACATTGATCTTTTATTGAAGTATTTCAGAAATGGTGTACTCCTAAGGGAATATTAAAAAAAAAAATATTAGCTGGGCATGGTTGTACATGCCTGTAGTCCCAGTTAGTTAGGAGGCTGAGGCAGGAGAATGGCTGGAACCCAGTATTTCGAGGTCACAGGGAGCTATGATGGTACCACTGCACTTCAGCCTGAGTGACGGAGCAAGAAGCTGTCTCAAAAAAAAGAGATAATTTATTTTATTTCCCTTTTAAGCATAATAAAATACTTTATGACATAAAATTAGAACTTGAGATCTGAAATGTAACTGCCAGTTAATAAAATTATGACCAAATGAAAAGAATCAATATTTTATTTGACTTACTGTGAATAAATGTCTTCTATCCTTCAGACGTTTGATATACTAAGGTATTTCAAAGATAAGTAGCAGATTTCTTGGAGGCCATGAAGACCCAGGTAGGAATCAATCACAAAGAGTGACTGCTAAATTCTCTTTGAATTTTTGTAATCCTATAAGCCTTTCTCCCTTCTCATTTGAGCACTTAAATAAGAATTTCAAATTGTTTCCCTGAATATGAAATGAATATAGTCCCAGGACTCTTTGGGCCAGTGTTTAAATTAAACATTCCAACTTGATTTATTTTGTGTTTTGCTCATTACAGAAAGCCATGTCAACAAACAATGCTTTTTGAGGTCATCTTTTTCCTTCAATTGGTACTGTAAAAGAATTGCAGATATTCTTATTTTGTCCTTCACTATTACAGTATAGAGTGAAGCTTTTAATATTTCTGAAGACTTTTCTATGAATATACAGTAATTGTTATCTCCTTGTTGATTGTGAGCTCTGAAGTAAACAAAAAATGTTTATTTTTATTCGAAAAAGAAGGTTGGAATATAGAACAATGTTCAAAAGGTAAAATGATGGAAGGTATACCAATGACTACTTGAAAGTTCCTGTTTAAAATGAATCTTTTCATATTAATTAATTTTTTCTACAGAAAGTTATTATTTTTACTTTTGTGGGAAAGTCATGATTTTCTATTTTATTATAAATTTATATTATTAGCCTTCTATATATTCCTCAAATTAGTGAATTCCAAATAATAGTATATATATGTCTATATAGCATATACAGAGATATATTTTATACATATAGTGTTTTAAAACACCTAATATTAATAATAACTTGTCTTGAATAAATGCTTTACAATGTGAAAATATCTAATTTAATGTTATGATAATTTAGAAAAATTATTTTATTTACATTTTATGGTTGAAAACCTGGAGGCATAAATGACTTGCACAAGGTAAATCTAATTAGAAGATTTTCTTTTGAAACTTAAATATACTATTTACAAATCCAATCTTGATTCATTAATTTACCAATTAATCTATTACATTACTATTTAATAAGACATATATAGCAATGAAGACTCATAGAATCTTTCCTTCATGAGAGCACACATTGTAGTGTAGCAACAAGACAATAACCAAGTGCACAAACAAACCAGGGCTTTTCGAAGTGGTATGAAGTGGTATAAATGAAAAGAGTTGAGTAATGAGACAGAGACTGATGGGGTCAGGAGAGAATGTTGGCACTCTTATGGACAGAATTGACAAGGATGCTGTCTTTTAAAAGATTGTATTTTACTTTAGAAATGAAGAATCAAAAGGATAAAATGAATCAGTAGAGCTAGGTAAAGCCATTTCATGCAGAAGAAATAAGAAGGTCAAAATTCCTGAATTAAGAAATTGCTTGACCAGTGCACTGTACAGAAAGAGTTTTGTCTTATAAAAAGGAGATAAAAATGGAACCTGAACTCCAATAAATAATGGATGAGGAAAAGAGAGAAAAGGTAGGGAAGATATTTGGGGCTAGATCATACAATCTTGGAAGTGATTGGAGATGGGGGAAGAGTTCAGCAGAATCTAGAATAGTCCCAGGATGGGTCCTTGAACTTCAATCAGTGTAATGGAAATGACTCAGATTCCATATGACTAGGAAAAAAAGACTCTAATAATCTACGTTTCAAATATATAAAATTTTAGGTGTTCTTCTCATTCTCATTACAAGTGGATTAAACGAAATCATACAAGAAAAGATAGTGTAAGAGATGAAGGTAAATTGGTGTGCACATTCTTGTGAGCATGTGTGTTTCAATTCTTACTGTCTTATTCCTCTAGGGGAAGGCAAATTATTTTAAAGATTTTTAAATAAAATTTGTAGAATAAATACTTACTATCCCTACATACAAGTGGTGTCTTGACTTTTTTTAAGTATAAAAATTTTTTATTGGGCCGGGCGCGGTGGCTCACGCCTGTAATCCTAGCACTCTGGGAGGCCGAGGCAGGTGGATCGTTCTGAGCTCAGGAGTTCGAGACCAGCCTGAGCAAGGGCGAGACCCTGTCTCTACCAAAAATAGAAAGAAATTAATTGGACAGCTAAAAATATATAGAAAAACATTAGCCAGGCCTGGTGGCGCATGCCTGTAGTTCCAGCTACTTAGGAGGCTGAGGCAGTAGGATTGCTTGAGCCCAGGAGTGTGAGGTTGCTGTGAGCTAGGCTGACGCCCTGGCACACACTCTACCCAGGGAAAAAAAGTGATACTCCGCAACAAAAAAAAAAAAAAAAAAAAAAAATGAGTAAATTGCTCGTGGTCATAGCTGATAAGTAACAAAGCTGGGATTGAAACTGAGGCAGCCTGCTTTCTTATCTCACGCCGTTATATACTCACACCTATGCTTAAACTGTTCAGTGGCTTTTCATCATTCACAGAATAAAATCTGCATTCTACCATGACTTTGTTCTCCACTATTTTATATGATTTTGCCCTGCTTCTGTCTCCTAATCCTCAAAAATGAACATGTTGGTTTCTATCTCAGATTGTTTGCACTTTGTGGCATTGTGTTTTCCTTCTAGTCTTCCACCAGATCTTTATATGATTCACTCCCTCAATTATTCAGGTCTCTGCTCGATTGTCACTGACAAACTTATCTAAAACCCCCTTCTCATCCACATTTCTCCTCTCCCACTCCTTCACCATCTCTC
>CAUYSK010043976.1:0-15369 GCA_963575035.1 Avahi laniger | reverse complement strand
TAATTTCTTTCTATTTTTGGTAGAGATGGGGTCTCGCTCTTGCTCAGGCTGGTCTCGAACTCCTGAGCTCAGAACGATCCGCCCACCTCGGCCTCCCAGAGTGCTAGGATTACAGGCGTGAGCCACCGCGCCCGGCCTATGATACTTTTGAACATTTTTTGAAATCTAATAAATGTAATGAAGTTGGCTGGTTACTTCTAATGTCACTGGGCAAAGTGGTAGAGAGAAAAAAAAAAAGAATGAGTTCAGAGTTTCAAATTTCCACTTCAATTGCCACATAAATAACCTCAAAACTTCTGTGTATGCCCTGAAGGAGACCCTTATTTCCTACAGCCACAGGGCCAAGATTGCTAAAAATTAAATACAGAATATTTTATCCTATGATTAGCTGAATTATAATGCAAGTGGAAGGCCCAGCCTCACAATGTATCTATTTTTTTTTTTTTTTTTTTTTTGAGTCAGAGTCAAATTTTGTTTCCCTGGCTAGAGTGAGTGCCGTGGCCAGCCTAGCTCACAGCAACCTAAGACTCCTGGGCTCAAGCAATCCTACTGCCTCAGCCTCCCAAGTAGCTGGGACTACAGGCATGTGCCACCATGCCCGGCTAATTTTTTCTATATATTTTTAACTGTCCAATTAATTTCTTTCTATTTTTGGTAGAGATGGGGTCTCGCTCTTGCTCAGGCTGGTTTCGAACTCCTGAGCTCAAACAATCCGCCCGCCTCGGCCTCCCAGAGTGCTAGGATTACAGGCGTGAGCCACCGCGCCGGCCTAGGGGCTTTTTGTGAATAACAAAAGACACTTTATCACTCAAGACATCCCAGGAGTTTTAGGAGGTCTGTGCCAGGAATCAGGGACAAAGACCAAATATATATTTTTGACGATATCTCAATGGGAGTACTGAAAGTTCAGATGAGAGAGGAGAGTGCTGTCTTCAGGACGGCAGGCAGATCTGTGGAGTTCAAGTGTCTGAAAACCAGCCCAGACAGAGAAGAGCAGGTGGGCCGTGGAGGGCCAAGAAAACTCGCAGCCTAACAGGCCTGATGAGGGACAGCAGTGGATTTAGGCTTGGAGCCATGATCCAGTGGCAGTGACCCAGAATAGAGCCAGGGTCCAAAGAGGGAGCAAGCAGATTAGTCATTATTCTACCCCTCCTAGGTTTCCGGAGTTCATGAGCATGAATAAGGTCAATTGATATTTACACGCATGTCTCCATGGCTCCAAACCTTCGCTTGCTTGACAAGACCTCAACCCTCATGCTTCTCTCATTTGCTTAAATTCTCCCCAGCTATTTCTGGGTGTCCTTGGGGCTGTGACATCTCACATGGGCTTGGGAACAAGTTCGCTCATGTTCTTTCCACTTGAGCCTCTTGGTCCATGGCCTGTGCAGCTGGTACCCTCTGAAAGATATTATTCCCATGCACCCAAAGGACCCCTTGGGCCCAAAGTGACTGCAACCCGTGGGTGGGGGGGGTGAAGGTTGGTGAATGGCTTCTCCTGAAGCCTGTGCTAGCCGCGTTTCCTGGCATTTCATCTACACTGTGGTTTCACCTTACGTTCTTGTAGGAGCAAAACCAGCATTTCATCTACACTGTGGTTTCACCTTACGTTCTTGTAGGAGCAAAACCAGCCCCTGGCGTGTGGCCAGGAGAGGGGAGAGTGGGACCTGTCCTGTCTCTTCTGTGGCTTCCTCCTTTCTCCTCTTTTTCTCAGATACCCCTGCATCCAAATGGAACAACAACAACAAAACAAACAAAGAAATCTCTCAGCAAATATCCTCCCACCTCCTTTAAGAGAAAAAAAATTGTGTAATGGAAAGAGTATAAACTTTTGAGCCAGACATACTTGGTGTGAAGCTCAGCTTTGCCATTTGATAGTCATGTGGCCTTGAATAAGTTACTTTTTCATATCATGGGAAAAATAAACCCCAATAATGTTAGAGATCGGGAGTGTGCAACACTTAGCAGAGTGTCTGACACAAAGCTAGCGCCCCAGGAGAGGTAACCACTGTTGTTAAGACCCTGTCCTCCAGAGACCAGCACAAAGTCCAGCCGCTGAAGGCTCGTGTTTTCTAAGTGTGTGAACCGCTTCCATCCCCAGAGTATCTGTCATTACTCAGGTGTCACAGGAAAGTTGCTGGCCACCACCGTCCCAGCCTAATGAGCCATCAGTTGCAAACCCGGCTGTCTAATCTCGCTTGTTTGGTTTTGGGGATTTTCCTTTTTGCCACTAACATCCCTAGTTGGTCAAAGTGTGCTAGTCTCTGTTTGGGGAGGAGCTTGTCTAGAGTCTTCAGCCATCACCTAGGAAACACGGGATGGAAAAAGAGGGCCTGGGTGGAACCCGGATGACCACCACACGGCGTCTGTAGAAAAGGAATCCTCAAAAGGCAATCAGATGCCTCTTGACGATGGGTGTTCCTTGTCAAGCAGTGATAAAAAGAAGGACTTGGCAGACTCAGTTTCCCTGCAGCTTCCATCGTACTGGTCCTGGGAGAGAGAAGTCATCTGCACATGGGATTCCGAGCCTTTCTGTTGAGTGTGTGCAGCCTGTGTCTGGTCTGCAAAAGGTGACCGGTCCTTGGCTCTGCCGGCTTCAGAAGGGTGACAGATCCATTTTCAGTGCTCATGTGAGGGAATTCAGTGAGGGAAGGAGGGGACACACTGATTATTGCTTCTCGCTGTGTTTCTGCGCATCAAGCCTGCTGCTACCTGTTGTAACAGTGCGCTGGAGTCCCCTTCTCCCTCCTGGGTAGACTAGGCGATCACCCGTGTGGAGGGGTCTGAGAGTCAGGCTCCCAACAGCCAAATGAACCTGGGGAAAGGGGTGGCAGTGACACTGTTACCACCTGAGACCCAAGGGACCGGGGTAGGAGCAATTACTTGAACCTTGTAGGACGAAGAGTCATAATGTCGAGCAAGTCCCCTTGAGAAGGGCAGTGACCTTGGCTTGAAGGACACGACAGGGCCCTGGTGAGGCTGCAGGGTCATGTAGGGACATGAATTCCCTGACGTCACTCCCTTCCTTCCCCTAGCTCCTGCGGGGGCTCTCATGGGCCAGCCCCACCTGCAGCCCAGGTGCCCAGGAGCCCTGCTGCCCACGTAGGCCAGCCCGGGCCAGACAGCCAGGTGGACAGGGTGCCTAAGGCGCAAGGGAGAGACACTTGGAGAATGTGGAGACATGCACGGCTTTCACCTTCTTCACTTGAAATTGACAGAAATCCTATGCTTGGCCTTGGTGTCTCTTTATCTCTTTTAAAGATTTTGTCATGAAAAATTTTAGGCATGTGCAGAAGTAGAGAAAAACATTACGAGGAGCACCCGTACACCCATTATGCAGATTCAACTACTGTAATTCTGCCACGTTTGTTAAATCCCTGTTTTTCTTTGCTTCAGCATTTTAAAGCAAGTCATGGACATCCTATGTTGTGTGGTTTCCACGCAAGGCTGTGCGGTAGCATCTGGCCTGAGGGCCGTGGTCATGCGACGAGTGCTTCTCAGACAGTCTGGTGGTTCCTGTAGGCACCTGGGGCGGCTCCAGTCCTGGCAGGTTTGTGCCAGAGGAGGAGGGAGTCCTGTGTGCAGAGCCGGAGCACACTCAGTGCCGCCACCTCAGTGGAGGTCAAACACTAACGCTTTTGTTATTTAACGTTTATGGGTATTGGAATCATTACTCTTTAGACGTTATTTAGGATGCTTATCTTCCCTGAAAAATCAACTGATAGCTTTTTCATGAGAATAATATAAAATTAATGTATTACCCAGCATAAAACATTAGGATTTTAAATGATCTCATTGACTGAATCTCCTAGAGGAGACATCTCATGTAGAAACTTAGAGCCAAACAGACTCAAGATTTTCAAAAATTTAAGCAGTAGGAAAAATGATTTATATATGAACCTTTATTATAGATTTTTCTTATTTCTAGTTTGTTATGATGTAGCAGTAGTCATAAGAAAAACAGTACAGAAACAAAACATTAATCTTTTCGGAGCCAAACACAGTTTGAAGTAAATAGGTTCTATAGAAAGAATAACTTCTAAACCATTGTAGAGTGAATAGAAAAACAAATCCCTAGCAAAATTGTAGAAGATATAAAAAATCAGAAAAAGCTGTATAAAGGTAGTTGCATATTATGGTGATCTCTGGCATGTGTAAGTACAGGAGAACAATTTGGCCCTTTGACATAGAATTAAAAAGCTCCCTTCTCTACCCACTGCCCTGAAAAGAAGCAAAACACAAAGAAGAAAGAAATTGACCCTTCTCATGTTGGGAGAAAATTATGGCTAAATGCAGAGTCCAAAGACAACAGATTTCAGACTCTGTAATTTATTTGTTCTTTTATCTGCATAGAGATGGAAGCAAATGTGTCCTTCAAAGAGAATAATGTTCTACATATCCCTCGTACACATACTCGGTGCATTTGTTTTTAATTGTCAAAGGCTTAGCTCAAACCTTCAGTTGAGTTGCAGAATCAGATCTTCCTAAACTCAGAGAGGATGAAGTTTGTCGAGGAGAGCATGTACTTTGCAGATATCGTATTAAGTGGGGAGGCAACTGATCATTTCTTTCTGCCCACTGACCGTGGTCACTGGACAAGGCAAACACTCCAAGATTCATCTTTATATCCACATGTTACTAATTAATAGTACCTTACCATCATATTCTTTGAATTCCTAGATCATGTCACAATAAGAGATTGTTAATAACCCCTGCTTCCTATTTTTATTTATTACTATGCATTTTTAAAGTAAATACCACTAATGTTACCCAACTTCATCATTTAGTGAAGGCTGCACAGTGGTTAGATTAGGGCTCTTCAGCCCATTGCTTTGATTCATAAGGTGGATTCTCCCTGGATGAAGTTGTCTTAACCCCCTGTGTCCAGTCAGTTGACCGTTTAAACCATGCCTAGTTGGTGGTGGTTTATTTTCACTTGAAGGTCTTTAAAATGGAGTAGCCAACATTTCCCAATTTATAATCTTTCATATGTATGTCATGTTACAAAAAATTTGTTTTCATAGACATTATTTTTTACAATTAAAAAGTCTCTTAAGTGGATTTTAAGCTTAAGGAACAAATTAGGTTTCAAGCTCATGCTAAGGAACAGCATTCCCTGAAGCTTGCCGTCCACTGGGTGAACTGCAGAGACCCTTCTCATAAGCTGCATCAACTGGACTCAAACCATCACCTACACAGATGAACGGTATCTTCACAGATAAACAGTTTAATATCAGCCAAATACAAAGACCAAACAGAAATGGGTGACCATAGGAGCCGGCTGATCTGTAAGGGGTGTTCTAGGTTCAGAGTGAAGCCATAGAACAGTAAGTACAGGAATACACCATTTTATTGCAAATTCCAGACATTGAGGGTTTTACAAATTGAAGGTTTGTGGCAACCCAGCGTCGGGAAAGTCTATTGGTGCCATTTTTCCAACAGCGTGTGCTCACTTTGTGTCTCTGTGTCACATTTTGGTAATTCTCACAATATTTCAAACTTTTTCATTATTATTATATCTGTTATGGTGATCTGTGATCAGTGATCTTTGATGCTACTATTGTAATCGTTTTGGGGTGTTGTGAACCATGCACATATAAGATGGAGAACTTAATAGATAAATGTGTGTGTACCAACAGCCCCACTGACCAGCCGTTTCCCTGTCTCTCTTCTCCTCGGGCCTCCCTATTCCTTGAGACACAACAATATTGAAATTAGGCCAATTAATAACCCTGCAAGTGTTCAAGTGAAAGGAAAGGCTGCATGTCTTTCACTTTAAATCAAAAGCTAGAAATGATTAAGCTTAGTGAGTTAGGCATGTCTAAAGCTGAAATAGGGCAAAAGCTGGGCTCCTTGTGCCCGTTAGCCAAGTTGCAAATACAAAGAAAAAGTTCTTGAAGGAAATTAAAAGTGCTACTCCAGTGAATACACAAATGGTAAGAAAGCAAAACACCTTTTTTGGTGATATGAAGAAAGTTTTAGTGGTTTGGATGGAAGAACAAATGAGACACAACATTCCCTTTCCTTAATCCAAAGCCTAATCCAGAGCAAGACTCTGACTCTCTTCAATTCCGTGAAGGCTCAGAGAAGTGAGGAAGCTGCAGAAGAAAGTTTGAAGATAGCAAAGCTTGGTTCATGAGGTTTAAGGAAAGCAGCCATCTCCATAAAAGTACAAGGTGAAGGAGCAAGTACTTATCTGGAAGCTGCAACAAGTTATGAAGATCTAACTAAGAGAATTGATGAAAGTGTCTACATTAAACAACAGATTTCCAATGTAGACACAACAGCCTTCTATTTGAAGAAGATGCCATCTAGGACTTTCATAGCCAAAGGGGAGAAGTCAATGCCTGACTTCAAAAATTCAAAGGACAGTTTGACTCTCTTGTCGGGGGCTAATCCAGCCAGTGACTTCAAGTTGAAGGCAATTATCATTTGCCATTCCAAAAATCCTAGGCCCTTAAGAATTATGCTAAACCTACTCTGCTGTGCTCTATAAATGGAACAAAGCCTGGATGACAGCACATCTGTTTACAGCATGGTTTACTGAAGATTTTAAGCCACTATTGAGATCTACTGCTCCAAAAAAAAGATTCCTTTCAAAATATTACTGCTCATTGACAATGGACCAATCACCCAAGAGCTCTGATGGAGATGTACAAGGAGAGTAATGTTGTTTTCATGCAGCTAACACAGCATCCATTCTGCAGCTCACAGATCAAGGAGTCATTCTGACTTTCAAGTCTTATTATCTAAAAGATGCATTGTGTAAGGTCACAGCTGCTGTAGATAGTGATTCCTCTGATGGATCTGGGCAAAGTAAATTGCAAACCTTCTGGAAAGGATTTACCTTTCTAGGTGCCATTAAGAACATTTGTGATTTGTGGGAGGAGGTCAAAATATCTATTCACAGGAATTGGGAAAAAGTTGATTCCAATTCTCATGGATGACTTTGAGGAATTCAAGACTTCAGTGCAGGAAGTCACTGCAGATGAGGTGTATATAGCAAGAGAAGTAGAATTAGAAGTGGAGCCTGAGATGTGACTGAATTGCTGTAACCTCATGATAAAGCTTTATTGGATAAGGAGTTGCTGCTTATGGATGAGCAAAGAAAGTGGCTTCTTGAGATGGAGTCTATTCCTGGTGAAGAGGCTGTGAACATTGTTGAAGTGAACAAAGGATTTAGAATATTTCATATACTTAGTCATTAAAGCAGTGGCAGAGTTTGGGAGGATTGACTCCCATTTTCAAAGAAACTGCGGGTAAAATGCTATCTGTCAAATAGCATCACATGCTTCAGAGAAATCTTTCACAGTAGGAAGTGTCAATCAATGCGGCAAACTTCACTGTTGTCTTAATAAATTGCTGCAGCCACTGCAGCCTTCAGCAACCACCACCCTGGTCAGTCAGCGGCCATCAACATCAAGCCAAGCAGCAAAAAGATTATGATTCGCTGAAGGCTCAGATGATCCTTACCATTTTTTGCGATAAAGTATTTTAAAATTAAGGTATATGCATTGTTTTTTCAGACATACTGCTATTGCACACTTAGTAGACTACAGTATAGTGGAAACATAACTTTTATATGTATTGGGAAACCAAAAAAATTGTGTGACTTGCTTTATTGCAGTATTTGCTTACTGTAGTGGTCTGGAACCGGACCTGCAGTAACTCCAAGCTATGTCTATACTCAGTAAATGGTAACAATTCTGGCCAAAAAAAGCTTCAGATCCTGTAGCAGTGCCAATCATTCCTCTATCCTTTGATATTCCACAGTCTGAATCCCCACTTCCTTTTGGCTCTGTTTGCTTTTTTGCCATTACCTTTCCCAAACTAATATATGGTGAAAGAGTGTATTTCTTCTCTATGCTTTGAAAAATTGTTTTGGAGTTTGCTCTGAAAAGCTAAATCAACTCACAACTTTACCTAATAGCCAGTTTATTACTATTGGTCCAATTAGGGAATTATTAAAGAAAAATACAAAAAAGAAAAATTAAGAAGGACTCACTTTTCTTCTCCTAATTCAAATTTGTGCAGAGGTGGAAACGTGCGGACAGTGAGTGGCTGTGAGACGCCAGCATGAGAACTTCACTGCATTCCCACATTGGGCAGTGCCTGATGCCGAACACACAGTGGCACAGCAGAGGTTGTAATTAGGAGGGACTCTCCACAGTTTATGGGTAAATGAAGTTCGCTCCTGTGTGATCACTGATGAGTTAAAGTTAAATGCTGACGATGTTCAAGAAGGCAGAAGTCACTTTGCATTGGCTCCACTAGGGGAAGCTTTCAGCTCCTCTGCCTCAGCACTGACTGATGGAAACTCAGCAGTGTTATTAGTCTTCCCATCTCTGATGTCTCTTATCACTACCTCCTGGAATGGGAAGGAGTGTTTGTTTTCATCACCCCACTCATGCACTTAGCCACTTATGTGTATAAGATCCATTTTCTCCTGTTACATGATTTAAAGCTGACATTCTAGCTTTCTACCAACTCTCCAGAGAAAGACCTTGCTGTAGCTCTTCTCACTGATCGTAGTCTTCACTGGCTCCATATGGGTTCTAAGTTGGATATGGGATTGGAGAGGGAATGGTGGTGTGGACAAAGAATTTGGAGACCTGTTTCCTGCTCTTGAGAGGTTCACAGTCTCCAGAGGGGTACACGGCCCCATAAATACACGGTTTATGTAATGCAGAAGGAGCTGGGATAGATGGATATACAAAGTATTCATGGAGAATAAGAAAGGACACATATGCCTTGTTTGTCCTAGATTTATTCCCATTTTTCCTTAAACAGCATGGGATGGAGATAGAAGGCTTCATAAGTGAAGTGATATTTGAGCGGGGCCATCAAGAAAGGGTGAAAAGTTGACCTTGTAGGGAGGCGGGTGGTACAGGAGGAAACAGAATGTGCAGAGAAATGTGCACCAAACGGTGCAAAGGCATGAACATGCATGCAGAGCTCTGGGGTGCTCAGGAAGGAGGGATGGAGACAAGGCTGGGAAGCTGAGCATTTGGACTTTACTGTGCAGGTAACTTGAGGTACTAAATATCTTTATGCCAGGGAGGGATTTAGACTCAATTGTAGAATAATTCGGTGGAAATATGAAGGATTGATTGGAGGGGACAGGATTTGGGACAGTGAAAACAGCTGGGGCCTTGACCTAGTGGTTTGAGTGAGAGCCCATACGGACCCGAGCCAACACTAAGTGGAGGGAATGGATCCAGAAGACCACATTTCATGGGGTCGAGCACTGCGACATGGCGGCTACCTGGATGTGTAAGCAGAGGGTTTGCTGAGAATGACCAACATTTATTTCTTGGAATATTCATTATGTAGCTAGAATATCTTCAGATTATTTAAACCAAAGATTGAAAATATTCATAAAATAGGAAAAGTAACCAAAGGCTTAAAAGTTAAACACACATATCATAATTTTAATTACCGATGAATTAAAAAATATGTTTTCTGAGCTATATTCTCTTTCCCTACATGGTTTTCAAGTTGGTGAGTTCTTTATGTAAATTACTTAGCCATTATATTTACAAAGATTAAAGAAATAGTGAAGAATCATGATTTGTTTAGGTTTACATTTTATTGAGTTCTAAATAAAATATACATTTGAGTATTATTATTTGCCTCCCCTATTTAAAATTTTTGTCCTTGGTGATTCAAAAATATTCATTTTAGTTTTTAAAAAATTTTTATTTTTTTCATAAACTCAATCAAGTGGTATCATTTTATAACTCATTTAACAATTAAATCTTATCAAGAGAAAATTTGAAATAGTTTGGGAAATTAGCAAAATGTAGGATTTTAACAGATGAAGTTTCTATTCAATTGTAGTAATCATGTAGAATCCATTTTGTTTTTTATGGACTCATTCCCAATTTTCCTTTAAAAACTCCCTTGACCTATTTCTAACTGGTATTTTCTTTGTGTCCCCTCCAGTAGGGGATGTCTGCCAACTACTATAATTGTTCTACAAGACAGCAAGTGTGTACAGCCATTTATAATTTCTTCTATATGAGGAAGGCTGTAGCATGTTCCTCTTTTAATAATAGGCAGCTAAAAAGATAAAGTGTTATTCTTCACAAGTTCACATATCTGTAATTTCATGGACATCATTTCTATGATTCATCTTTCCAAGTTACTGTGGCAATGTCTCTGCACAGAAATAAAATAATGACAGCCCTTTCAACTATTCATTGGCAATATCATTCCAAGTCCAGATATTTAGACATGGGATTAAAAAAACCTATGTGTTTTATTTTTAAAAATCTTTAATGAATGTAAGCAAGAAATATTTAAAAACAAAATGATAAAAATAAATAAGATTCCCATTTATATTTCATAAATAAACTCATATTTCTCAATTACTTCTGACCAGAGGATGTTAGTGTAATTAAATTACGGTCTAGGAATTTTATCTGAGACACCACTTTAAAGCTAAAAAATGCAGTATGTTTTTAAATAACTCAATTGACTATAATTAACTAAATAGAGGTAGATAACCATAAGATCATATCTCTATTCTGTAATGCTATTATGTACATTTATCCTGTACATTTAGTAGAAGCGTTTTCCAGTGTATGTATGCAAGGGCTTCGTGCTGCTTACACTCAGACTATGACATTGCCACGTGCCTAGGAATGCAAGATCACGATTAGCTCCTGGGGAGAGCTCAGGACACTGTTGGCCCTGACGAATGCTGACCATGCTCTTTAGAATCTCAAGCAAAGTGTTGACTTCAATCCTTTGACTTCAAAGCTGGGAGAAGCACCGCACAGCGGAAACTGAGTGAGACCTGGGTTCCAATCCTGACACTTGGATTTGCAAGGAAACCTTAGACAAATGACCTTCTCTCTCTGATTTATGACGGTGGATGACACTGTCTCCCTTGCAGGGTTATCTGGGAATTAAATGTGATGGTATGGATGTAAAGGTTTCTATACATATTTGGCGATAAATGAATTAAAATGAGTATTGCTCTAATTGTTAGAATATTTTTTCTTATAATGAACCCCAAATTTGTCTGTCTCTGGAGCCACAGAAACTCTTATAGATGAAAGCCATTCTCCTATTTAAAAAGTATAGCATGTTCCCTGGGGTCATCTTTTCTTCAGGTTAAATATCTCTAGTTACATCGATAACTGATGTAAAGTGATTAAAAACTCAGGCTTTGAGCTTGCTCAGAACACAGTTAGATCTTGGCCTTGTGTGTTCTTGGGCAGTTATAACTTTTCGGAATCTCTTTTTCATCATCTGTAAAACAGGAATAAAAATTCCCTAAAGGATTTTAGTGAAGATTAAATAAGATAGTGTTTATAGAGCATTTACAATTAAATAAGAAGTGTTTGGTGCCTACTAAGTGCTCTATTAATGGCAGATATTATTATTATTACTATTGTTGTTATTAGGCAGGGTTTTCAGTTTCTCACCATCCCAACTGACTTTGTGGATATGATTTCAGAGGCAGTGGGGGGCTAACCTTTCCAAAATAAGAACCCAGTGCCCTACACAGCAGTGGAAATTAAAATCCTTTGTTAAAATACAAATAATATACTTGGGAGAAGTACTGGTTGTGAAGAATGCCCTATGGTTTCCTTCCTGCGTGAAGAACAAGCAGTGATCAAAGGGCACTCCAAGGCCACTGAGAATGGTTGGTGCTATTGACGGGTGCCCAGTCTGAATTACCCTTTCCGAGGAGGTCTAAAGAGGTGGGGGGACATCAGTTCTATTTGTAAACACTCACACTCACCTACACACACACACACACACACACACAAATGCACAGGAGGGAATCCCAGGGCCACTTTGAGGGGAGACCTTCCTCACGAGCAGGATGCCGAGAGCCTGGAGTGTGGCCCAGACGGAAAGAACCAGCAACACAATGTGACAGGCAGATCTGGCTGGGAGCTGAGCTCTGCAGTGTGCCTGGGAATAAAGATAATTAGGGGAGAAAAGAAAAAACCAGAATTCATTCCACATATAAAATCAACCAGAAGGGTAGTCTCTGTCCTGGCCAGGGCATAGAGCCCTGGTGGTAGTCCAGGAAAGCCCCGTTGCTGGAAGACAGCATTTGGGCATTTGACAGCGACTGATGACGTAGATAGCTTTTCTTGATTTTTGTACTCTCCCTTTTCTATTGAAATGAGATTTATTGTGTTTGTGTAGCATCACATTCTCTGAGCTCCTTGCAGGCAGAGGTGTCATTATCATCATCATCATTGATTTCTCTGCACCGGCAGCATGCCGAGCAGGAAGGTGCACGGCTAACAGTTAACGTTTACTGATGTCAGCAGAGTAGGGGACGGGGTGGAGCAAAGGGTAGGGCACACCAGGAGATGGAGACGAAGTTGAAATAAAGAGGTTTAAGATACTCAAGACACGCTTTGCCTACTTCGTGTTTTTTAATGGCATCGGCCTTGAGTGTCCAGATTCCAAAGCAAGCGAGAAGGGAACAGTAGAGGTGGAGAGTGAGGAGACAGCCGTAGGGAGCCCGTCATCCTCTGCCTGAGCACAGGAACTGTGCTCCCTCGTCATGGCACCACGTCACCTGGTTATATGGATAGATGAGCACTCCCAGGTCAGCGACTCATTCCACCTCTCGATAATCCTGGGAGGAAGGCGTGACGGTGCGCGGGTGAGGAAGCATGCTTGGCGCAGTGACTTGTCCACGTCCTCCCGGCAGCAGTGTGAGCAGTGTGAGCGCTGGGGTTGGTCGCAGGCTCCCTTCACTATGGTAGGAGGGAGGAGCGGGAGGGAGAAGGTAGAAAGTGACGAACAATGACTCAGGAAAATAAAGGACGAAACAGAAGGAAAAGCAATTGACTGGAAGAATAGCCATAGCTGGAAGACAGAGAAAAGGAAGAAGTGTACCGTTTGTATTACGGCATTCCTTGCTGTTACTATTTCCTTTTTTGTGTTTAATTTAACCAGTTTTATAATGAAAAATTTTACAGCTTTTGTCCTATGTTTCTTACTATTGCATTTAGGGCTGAGACTCCATTCAAATACACCAATAACTGTCATGAATTGCATTTATTTGAATGCATGTCCTGCTGTACCCTGTTTACTCTATTTCCATATTTTCTATGAAGTGTTGCAAAAGAGGATGTTTAGTCAAAGGTCATCATAAATGTAAGTGGAATTCAGAAACCTCATGTGGTTTTAATATTCCCTGAAATGGCCGAGACAGCTCAAGATGTGTCACCTTTACGATATCCGAGGGCCTGAGTCACATTTTTCCTCTCTCACGCAAAGTCCCCTTGGATCAGTGACTTGCCGTATGTAACATGTTTAAGCCCCTTGCTGGTTAACTTGGCTTTGGCAAAGCTGTCTTGGAATAACCCAGGATTTTTGGCAACTAAGCAACAGACCCTCATTAAAATTACCAATAGATTCAAAAGCATCATGTAAAGTCTGTACAGTTCTATTTTCTTGTAACTGTTACAGCACTCTAGGGAATTTATAATGCCCTCTTTGGAAGTAGAAAAGGCAGGAATGCTAACTCAGAAACATGACATCATTTCCCAAAGAATGTTTAATGTAACTAAAAATAAAATTTAAGCAATTGTGTCCACTTTATACAAAGGGAAGGGAAATTTTGTCATTCGTCTGGCATATCGGTGATTGAATGTGGCCTGTCGGATAAATTCCATGTAGGCCACCAGAATGTCTGGTGGAATTTCAGGGACAACTCTGCATCAGGCGTGGACGCTGGAGCCGGGGACCCAGGTGCTCTGTGCTCGGCTGCTCCAGGCTTGGGAGGAGACAGAGCGGGCCAGGGGGCAGACATGGGGTCGCAGCACTGGGGCCTCCTGAAGCATCGGGTGTCCTCAACCAAGGATTCTGGGGTTAAATCCGAAGGAACATAGGTATGTACACAGGCTACGTGAGCTCTCCGGGCTGGAAGGGTAGGTGGGAGGTGGGGAACATCAGTTGGGGAGTAAATGAGAGATGAGAATGAAAAGAAAAGCTTGGATGCTCTGATAAGGAATTTATGCTTTATCTTGGTTATGCCTGTGCTTGGGAGCAAAGATTCCGGTTGTGACCATTCTGGTAGTTGACTGAGAGCATTGTAAGAAGACAATTAAACTGGAACAAACCACTGGGCTCCCCAGAAAAAGCCAAAGGTAGCCACATTCAAATGTCTTTGTGTCCAGAGTGATTCTACACATGGTGGTCTGGGAAAAGCCTTTGCGTTCACATCAGCTACGATGTTAGTTTTTTTCAGGTATAATTCACGTGCTATAAAATTTACCATTTTAACGGGTATAATTCAGCGATTTTAGGATATTCACAAGGTTGTGGAACTATCACCACTATCTAATTCCAAAACATTTTTGTCATTCCTCAAAGGAACCTCATACCCGTTAGCACTCACTCCTTGTTCCCTCTCCCCACAATCCCTGGCAACGGCAACCACTAATCTACTTTTTGTCTCTATGGATGTGCCAATTCTGGACATTTTATATAAAAGGAATCATACAATATGTGATCTTGGGTGACTGGCTTCCTTTATTTAGCAAAGTGTTTTCAAGGGTCATACATATTGTAGCATGAGTCTCTACTCCATAAGATTCTACAGTAAGTTTATAGTTTTTCCACCAACAAATCAACAAACAACAATGAAAAAACAAGAATAGAGCAAAGGGGAAGGGGTACAGAGGTACAGATACCCAAAGTGCCAGGCCTGAGAGTGCAGGGTGCAGGCAGGAGTGAGCACTTATCCATTCGCTTAATCAGCAATTATTATTGAGTGCCTACGGTGCTACGGACTGAATGTCTGTGTTCCCCCAACATTCAGATGCTGAAGCCCTAACTTCCAATGTGATGGCATTACGAGGTGTGGCATCGGGGAGGTAATTAGGGTTAGATGAGGTCATGAGGGTCGGGCCTCCATGATGGGATTAGTGCCCTTTTATTATAAGAAGAGATAGCAGAGAACTCGCTTCCTTTTTCTCCCTACACTCACACAAAGAGGTCATGTGAGCACAAGAAAAGAGAAGAGACCTCTGAAACGAAACCTGCCTTGCCTGTACCTCCACCTTACAGATTTTTCCCCTTTGTCTATTTGCTTATGGTTTTTACTCATTCTTCAGGATGTAACTGAATTGTGTGCGCAGAATATCCTTACCTTTTTATTTTCCAGCTCTTGAACAGCTATTAAGCAAAGGGATAATAATTAACTATACTTACGTCTTTATGTAACTGGTGAACATTTTCCACAAGGGATGAATTTATTGGTTCCCTCTGATAAAAAGCTGTTAGACACATTCCATTTCCTAAAATCACAAAGCATTGTTGCTGGAGAGTTAACTCAGCCTCAGGCTCTGCTTCCAAACTGCAGTGCAGCGGCTGTGTGTGGCTCAG
>CAUYSK010043975.1:0-13912 GCA_963575035.1 Avahi laniger | reverse complement strand
TGCCTCAGCCTCCCGAGTAGCTGGGACTACAGGCATGCGCCACCATGCCCGGCTAATTTTTTCTATATGTTTTCAGATGTCCAGCTAATTTGTTTCTATTTTTTTAGTAGAGACAGGGTCTCGCTCTTTCTCAGGCTGGTCTCGAACTCCTGAGCTCAAACAATCCGCCCGCCTCAGCCTCCCAGAGTGCTAGGATTACAGGCGTGAGCCACCGCACCCGGCCTTAATGACTATTCTTGAATCAAGGTTCAACATTGTGTGGCTCACATTGCAGTTTTATCAAAGGCATTAAGTATTCTCTTTCTCTCTAGCTCTCTTCTTATTAGTATCATTTTAAAAGTAATATTGTCTGTGTCCAGATCATGATGGTTTGTCAATACAAATGAACTCATCTCAATATTAGTGCCTAAATACAGTGTAATAATTATCTTAAGTTTAACAATCATCCCATCCCCCACCCTAGGCTCCATCATTTAGGGCAAAAAATCCTCAGCTGTGTCTCCCAGGCGCTCAGGAGTAATTCCATTCCTGCTCCACTGCCCCATTCCTTCAATTTCTTTTGATAGTTTCCCAAGGCTGTTAGCACAAAAATTCCCTTTTCTTCTTTATTCAAAAACATACATTCCAAGCATGTCACTTTATACAAATAGATGGCTGGAGATGTCACTGGGCCATCAGGACCACAAATGATAAGGTTCTAAATCCCATTTTGGTCTTAGGTGTACCGCCCAAGACCTCGTCCTCCCTTCCTTCCTCTATCCCTATCATCCTGTGTCTCACATAAAGCACTAATTCCAAAGGTATCTCATCTACTCCTGTTTTGTTCCTGTTGTCGTTGCCTTTGAAAGTGAAATGACTTCATGGGGAGAAGTATCAAACATTTCTGATGCTGAGATTCTGGCCCTGAATCCCAGCTGTCTGGCTTCACTGGGGACCGAGTGCTCTCATTCCTTGGCAACATGGAGCTTTGGGGATTTCTGTTGCGCTGGTGCTGATCTGGGAACACTCACAATAACAGTTAACATAATAACAATGGCACATCATATGGAAACAATTAAATTTTATTCCTGATTTTGCTTTTGGGGGTGATATAAGTGTTGTTAATTCCCCTATTATGTAAAAATTCTGGTAAGGTATATGAGGACTCATGACAATAAGACCTTTTAAAAATTCTTGCCCCTTCCTGGGATTAGAAGAATGATAACACGTAATGTAGTAACTGTATGAGTAAAGTGTAACATAATGTAAAGACAGAGTAAAGATTAAGAAGGCAACAGAGAGGCAAAAACTCCAGGTAGCAATGTCTGCTCTGCCACTTACTATCTATGAGACTTTAACTCGGCACAACTCTGAGCCCCGTTTATCCATTTAAAATATAGAGAAAATATTAGCAATCTCACAGGAGTTTTTAGAAGAGTGAATGAAGGAACGAAATTGGAAATACTCTTAGTATAGCGTTTGGTCCATAAAAGTTGCTCAATGTATGTCGATCTACTCAAAAGAGGACAAAACTTTATTCAGAGAAAATGACCTCAAGTTGTAGAATTTCATATTATTTGGGATGAATTTGGAGGACCTTTTTTTTTCTCCCTTTAATCACATTTTATATATAGGTAGCTGCCAATTGTGTTCTGTCTTTTCCTTGTTTCTTGAAGAAAAACACTTGCCATGATCTTCAGCATGGTCTGAAATGAACCTGGGTAAGCTTGGTTGTGTAGTCCCTGTCGCAGGAACTACAAAAGTCTAAAGAATGTCATGTGCTGGGACTTCTTCGAGTTCTATTAAATTCATTTCATATAAGGACATACTTACCTCTTGGCTTCCAAGGACACTAATCTCTAAAACGGTCAACAATGAACCTCAAATATTCTTGAATTTCTTTCACAATCTTTTATAGAAATGGTTTCCTAAGTTTACAGTTTTCCAACTCCCTGTCGTTCTACATTTGTTTATCAGTAACTCTGGTTCAGAATGGTCCCTCACCTCCCCGCATCTACAAAGCACCTACAGGATGGGGTCCCATCGGATTTTTTTTTCTAACTTTCAAGCTGGCCTTGGACACCCTTTTATTCTTTGCTTCGCAAAGATGCTTGGATAAAAGACCTGAGGAGTACCTCCCAAGATTCAAGATGCCTCGCTGCTTCGTGGAAAGTGCCCGTGGCGAGACCTGCGCCGGGAAGTCAAGCGCAGGCCAGCGCCCTTTCGCATCCCGTGGGGAGGGACCCGCCCAGCACCCCGGTTGCTAGGTCCTCTGTTTGCCGCGTTCGAAAGGATCCCCGAGCGGGACCAAGGCGAACGCCGAGGGGGGAGCCTGGGAAAACCCAAGCACTGTCTTCGCTTACCCACGAGGAGAAGCAGCGGCTTCTTTGTTGGTCTCCCCGTCCCCGACCCCTCCCTCACGCCTCCATCCCAGGCGCAGAGAGGGCAGAGGATTCCCCTCGTCCTTGGTTCCTCCCAACCGTCGCCAGCCCTCGGCGCCGGCGCCTCGGCACGTCGTGCACCCCCGGTCGCAGCCGGCGAATGGTCTGACCCGTCGGTAGCCACCACCCGCTTGGGCAGCGACATCTGCTCCGGCCGCTCCGGGTCGAGCGCTGGAGCCCCAGCCGTGGCTGCCGCGGGCGGTGGGCGGGCGGAGGGGAGCACCCGACCGCAAGCGCAGGCTGCCGGCCCCGGCGGCCGCCCACGGGCAAGCCGGGAGGCGCGGGAGCTGCAGGGGGACCGCCCGCAGCGTGGAGGCGAGGACTTGCCTCATCCGCGGTGAGTACCTGCTGCTGCCATCCTCCCCGACGCTTTCCCACCGTCCCCACGCGTGGAGGTCTCGGCCCCCATCCCGGGACGATCACTGCTCTGGGGACACTGTCCGCGATGGCAGCAGCGGAACGGGGAGCTGCTTCTGCTAGTGCTAATGATTCAGCACCATTCGTGCCCCGGGAGGTTTGGGAGGAATGGGGGAGGGGGCCGTGGGGGGGACGAGGTCGGTTGCCCTGCTCTCCCCTCAGTTTTTAGGCTCCAGGTGGAAGACCCGGGCGGACAGTAAGTGGGGTGAACAGGGAGGCTCCCTCCTGGTTTGTCCTGTAATTCCGTGCTTTCCCCACACCCCGATACAAACCTCCGTGAGTATGCGGTGCATTCTTGAAAGTGTGTCAGTTTAATGTCTTTTTCCGCACACGCGAGTGAAGTCTAGGGCCCTTGTCAATGTCTCTGTTTCTCCACTTCTTGCTCCACCGGATGCCTGATTCATGCCATCATCCACTTTATTTTGCATCGCAGCGTTTCCTCGACTAATGTGAAAGATGCCCCATCAAAGTTGCCTCGTCTTCGGGGCAGGTTTGACTGGTCCTGGCGTAGAAAGAAAAGACTTAGGGGAGGTAGGAAATAATACTGTCAGAACCTAGACACATAGTTTTATATATAGTATTTCATGAAATCTTCACAATAACTCAGAACCAAATGAGGGAAGTGAGGAGCAGGAAAGTTAAATTACATTCTCAAGGTCACAGAACAGGAATTTGAATACAGATCTCCCTGACTCCAAAGTCCATGGACCTTCCATTGTATTAATGACTAGTGTGTCCATGTGTACATATATATGCTCTGTTAGATACTAAACATAGAATTAATTGAGGAGTAATCTCAAACAACAGTAACAACAACCTGTAAACTTCATGCATGTGGAATTATTGCTCTTTTAGTATGAAAGTAAGAGCATTCTTTAATTCGTGAAAAAAATCTATTTTCTTAGAAAGCATATGGCATAAAATAACATCTGTACAACAGTGCATAGGAGAGCTAGGTCATAACAGGAGATATTCAACACATTTTTGGCAGTGATATCTGGTAGATGCTTATGTGTTGGAGAAATCAATTAGGAAAGTAAAAAGAAATCTGGAAGTTTTTTTCTTTTTTTTTAAACTTTAGGGAAACACAATGAGAACAGTTATCTAGTTTATGGGTGTGTGACTGAACTACATCCTACAATAGGGTGACAGATAAACCCAGACTCAGGTAATGTTTGATTCATTACAACTCTATCATTTGGCATAGCAGATGATAACTCTATTTTATAGACTAAAGAACTGAAATACAGAGAAGGTTCAAGATCACTTAGTTAAGGGACAGAATATGGACAAATATGGACTTTTAGATGCTACCTCTTCCATTTAAAAACCATGTGTGTTTTAAAATGTAGTTCTGTATAGTGGGAAACTGAATTGATTTGTTTTTGCCCTTCAGAATCAACAATTATATTGACCTTGTGTGCTCCTTCTGCAAAAATAATGGATGCTAGGTCTTTCCTTGTTGTTTGGTGGGTCATTTTACTTGCTTTCATTTATGATTTACGTATTTTCTCTTTAAGATTCACAACTCTTGTTGATGTCTCAGGAGGCAGGTTGCTATAGTACAGTGCTCATTATCTCTAAGTAATGGCATAGTATTTGATGGTAGACAGGAACATAGTAATCTTAGTCCACCATTTCTAAAGTATTGAACCATTGCATTAGAGAATTCTTTTTTAAATTAATGGGAATATTGGATAGACCAAAGCCCATTGCCTAAATAAGGACGTAAAATGGAGGCATAAATTTATATTTGTTGATCAGATAGGACTATAAGAGTAGAGTCCTGTGAAGAATCTTAAGTTAGATTCCTAAGAGGTCATTTCTTTTTATTCTTTGTATAGTTATAGGCTATATCCTGAACGTTGGTGAGGCGTTGTGAAATCCAATCTGTTTAATCCCAAGGAGGACAACAGAATGGATATGAATGAATAAGCAAAAATACAATACCACTGCTATTAAAAAATAAAAAAAAGAAAGTATATGTCCTAGCGATAGTTAGCAACAACATTTTAAAACAGAGGCAGCATGTTTTATTTAGATAACATCACTAAAAATATGAATATAATATCAATCTGGCTTTAGAATTGCAACCCCCCTTCCCACTGTATTTGTCCAATGACTACTGTCTGTAGATCGTCTAAATTCCTGACTTCAGAGAACCTCAGAACTTCAAGTCTAGCTAGGTAGATATTTACTTACACATGAGTAATTAACAAAATAATTTAGAATTGGTTTAATACCAGAAAAAGGTGGTGCAGACTTAAGTGCTATAACAATACCTTAGGAGAAAGGAGAAATAGTGAAGGCTAGGGTGATCAGAGGGTCAGGAAAGTCTTCATGGATGGAAGTGAATTAAATTAGTCTCTGAGAGATGGGATGGATTTCGATAACCAAAGAGAATGCCATAGGTCCAGCAGAAGGGGTCATATGCTGTTTGGATACATGGTGACAGATTATGAGGAATCTTAAATGACAGGCAGTAAGATCTGTTTCTGATCTGGTAATCATTTCCCTTGCTCCTATTCCCATATCCCTTGCCCTGGGTCCTCTTCCAGAAAATAGTATATTTCGTGGGTACTATACTAAAATGACTAATTGTCAACTAAATCCAGAAAAAGTTTTCTATGCAAGTAAAATTTTTCCTTTTCTGGAAGTTTATCTTTTTAAAAGACTGTAGCCCCTCCTCCACCTGCCAATTTGCAAACTACAAGAATATAAAAAGGAAAAAAAACCCATCATAATCTTACCAACTAAAGACACCACTATTAATATTTTAATGTATTTTCTACACTTTTTATGCATAATTTTAATTGTGTTGTATATAGTAATTTTTATATATTTTGCTCTTAAATTCTATAACATTACTTTTCATTTAATTACAGTTGGGCTCAATTCCAGGCTTAAAATGCTTAATACCAGGCTTAAAATGCCTGTATAATTTTCTATTTGGTAGATATACCATAATTTCCTAATCATTCCTCATTGTCACCATATTATTGATGATAATAATAAATAACACTGTGATGAGCATCTTTGTGCTTAAAATTTTGTCTGTATTTTGCAAGTTAGTTACTTAGAGTCTCAAATAAAATTTCTGAGTTAAAGGGTACGAATTCTTAGAGTTGGACTCTTTGAAGCAAGTTTTGAAACTAGTGAATTCTATATGTTCAATTTGGAACATTGACGTGTTGAGTACAGGATATTTGATTATTAATAATTAATAATACACAATCTTGTCTGTGGCTCCTCAGCTTATAGTCTTTAAAGCAACATCTTTTCAATAGAAATGCTAATTAAATCATAGTGACTAGGAGAAGCGCAAGCAGTGGGGCTGCTGAGGAGAGATGTAGTTGGAGAACAGGTTTTGTGAGAGTGAGCAAGAATTCTTAGTCAAAGAAGGGACATATATGGTAGGCTACTTTCTGGTTCTAGTGTTATATTTTTGGACCTCAACTATAAACCTCTGCCCCCTCCAAAACAGAAAACACATACGCAACACACACGATATCTGTCACCTTCACATTTCAGCCTCTGCCATCCTCTGTATCAGATTCCCGTCTTCAGCTTCAGTATCCTGGTAATGCACGACATGGATATGAGCTCACTTTCGTACTCTAATTTGGAAAATTCACATAGGTGAGGGCAGGAATTTGGGTCCTCTGCCTGGTTCTCAGCAAAAACTCTGGGTACAAGGTCCAGGGTGTATGGGAGGCACACTTGATGGACCTCAAAGACCCCTGCCTCCTCCTCTGGGCACATTTGCCATAGATGACCTTTGAGAATAGGGACCACTGGGAGATGCATAATATTCCCAACATCCCTTCCTAGCATTCAGATGCTCCCCTCCCCTTGTTCCCAGGATCCTTCCACTAGAGGAAATTCCCCTCATGGAGGAGAGAGACTGTGCCTCAGTTTCCCCCATCTGTTGTAGAGATACATGGCACTATGTCCTTGTGCTGAGAAGGGACAGATACTTTGGCCAGGCCCCTGGCTCACTCCCCTAGCTTCTCACCTGGGCCTCTTCCAAGTTCCGCCTCCACCCTCCTTGGACCAAGGCTAGGAACCCATTGAGGCTGTCTCTGAGGGCCAGTGGAAGGGTAGTCAAGGGATACGAATGTGCCTTGAGGACACTGCTAGGGAGAGGATAGACAAGTACTTATAATATGCCCTCAGTCCCTCTTGGGGGACCTGAAAGGAAACAATGAAAACGAAAGCATCACATTGCAAACCAAAAAGGCCTCCCTCTCCCTTTCAGGTCCTGAGGGATGATGTCCGATGGAAGCTGGACATTCAGGTAGGCACAGAATTTTAGGCAGGATTTGTCCTGTGCTTAGCTGAAACCTATTATAAAAAGTTTGCTTAAGCTTTTAGAAGATAGTAAATCCATTTCCATTTCTCTCAGGCATTATCTGTTAAAGTCAAAGTAGGTTTAGGAAACAGTTTTGCTACAGTTAAGTTAAAGTAGGAAAGTTAAATTTAAATAGGCTTGCCTATTTGGTCCCTACTAACCTTTGTTTTTTCACATTAGTTATTTATCTGTTAACACTCTCCTGCTCATAGTACACATAGGAGTTGACAAAGCCAAGGTATTTTGATCCTCGAGGCTCTGGGGAAGTGAGTGTTAAGTATATGTTCCTATTTTTTCTTTCACTTCTTATTTGCAAGCACCTGGTTGGCTTATATTCCTTTGAAGGTTTAGAGTTAAGTGGTCAAGCACTTTCTTCTCTGGGGCTGACCCAAGGATGTGAGCTCCTTCCTTTTGAAATTGATGATGTTGTTGGTCCACTCAGTGGATGTGCTGGACCACCAACATTGTTTGCTTTTTCTGTGGCACCTGAGCTTCCAAACTTCTGTGTTATTTTTGTTCCTCTGCTTAGCCGTGTGAAATGGAACACTGTATTTGACAAAGGATTATTTTGAACATTTCCATCTCTCTTGCCCACTATTTTGCTGTATATGAACTGGTGCCACGGCTCATTCAACAAGATGGCAGTGGCTGTTTTTATACAAATTTTCCTCCCTTTTTCATTAGTGTATGTGCAGTAAAGTTGACTTTTTTAAGTAAATTGAACTTTTGTAGATTTGAAAGGTGGATCAGCAGTGATCCAGGCAGCAGCTTCAAGATCATTTCAAGGCTATTTGTTGGATTAGAATTTTAAGGCTGCTTAGTACACCTATCATTTAAGGTAGCACTGACTTTCTTTTGCATGCGAAATGACCCTTCTTAAACTTTATTTATGTAAAATCTGCTTTAATTGATGTAGTCCTAATACTATATCATATGTGTGGAGTATTGTTAGAAAAAGTTAGTAACTGTGGGTTTAATTTGAATCGTTGTATTTGATGGGAGACATTTTCATGTGTAATTTTGTAATCACTTTTATTTAAAAATCTATTTTTGCAAGTTATGTAACAAATAAAATCTATGACTACGTGTGACATTCATAGCGATTGCTGTAAAATCGGGACAATAATTTTAGCACACATCTCATTCTATATTTAGAATCAGTTAGTCTGCAGTTAACCAACAAATACGTGCTAGTTGTTCTATGGTGAGGAAAGATAGAAATCAAGCATTTTCTAGAACCAATTTAATATTTATGAAACCAGATGGGGGCATTTTCATTTAACTTTAAGTTTGATCACTTCCAAGATGCTAATAATTAATTACTTAGCACCTCTCAGTCCTAAATCTTAAAGATTAGCAGGTTTTATTTCCTCCATCTTAACAATGTGAAAAATTGAGCTAGGGAGAGGAAAAAACAGACAAAATTAGTACGCAGAGTAATAGTAGGATGAGAAATTGGTCTATAGCTGCCCCTTGTAGATATTAGTTTTCACACTAGATGCTAATATTTATTATTATATGAAAATAAGAGAATGACCTTTGTTGGTTTATTGGGTAGTCTTTTTGATTTTATTTCTTTTAGTATATTTAAAGAAATACAACTTTCTTAAATTTTTTTTTGCTAATTTGTGATGACTATTTTCAGTTTACATCAGCTTCCGCTTGATTAAAATACACACATTTCAACCCATTATTTTTGGAAAATATAAACATGTTGCTTCTGGAACTTGTCACAATAATTAAATGAAAATAGACATCCTAAATATTAAGGAGTTTGAAAGGAAGGGTCAATGTGTCTGAAAGTTAAGTGAACTGTATATCTGTGTAAAAGCTTTTTCACTTTTCAAAAATCGGTGCCAAACCAGCATTTCTGGCAGGAAGAAACATTTACTGCTACATATGTTACTGGGTTGTCATTTCAGAATAAGAGGCATTTTATTTTTTTTACATTTATCTTGAGTACATAATATGTATTAAGAGATTTTCATGCTTGACTAAGAATTAAAAGTTAAATATGTTCCTCATTAGCTATAGTATGGTATATATACTTCTATTTGTACTTAAGAGTGTATCTGTGAATTTGTTTTTAGAATGTATAAGGAATTCGAATAATACAAATATAGCATGTGTGAAGGTCCTAAAATGTAGCTTCTACTGGGAACAAAATTAAGCAAATACACTCAGAAATATCTATGAGTACGGAGATTTAGATTTCCAAGTAAAATTTTATAGGCTGAAATTTTTTCTTTTCTTGATGTAACTGTGCATGTTCTGGTAATATGAAAGTAATTATTATACTTTCTAGAAGAAAAAAAGTAGTATTTTTTTCTTTCAGAATACTGTAAAAATACTGTTATTTGTATAATTATTTGGGTGATTTCTGACATTTTGTAGGCATTCCACAAATGCAACTTTGTTTGGTTAATATTTTGTAGCACGAGTTTTATAACATAAGTTTTTATTGTGATAAAAAACACAAAATTGCCATGTTAACCATTTTTAAGTGTGCAGTTTAGTAGCGTTCAGTATATTTACATTGTTGTGAAACAGACCTCTAGAACCTTTTCATCTCATAAATATGAAACTTCATAGCCATTAAACAACTTTCCTTCCTGCCCACCCTCCTCCATCCTGCCTCCCCAACCCCTGTAACCACCGTTCTACTTTCTGTTTCTATGAATTTGACTACTTTAGGTACCTCACATAAATGGAATCATACAATGTTTGTGTTTTTGTCACTGGCTTTTATAACTTAATGTCCTTAAGGTTCATCCATGTTGTAGTATATGTCAGAATTTACTTACTTTTTAAGACTAAATAGTATTCTATTGTATGTGTATACCACATTTTGTTTATCCGTTCATCATCCATGGATATTTGTGTTGGCTATTATGACTAGCACGTCTGTGAACATGGGCCTGCAAATATCTCTTTAAGACCCTGCTTTCAGTTTTTTTGGATTATACCCAGAAGTGGGATTGCCAGATCATATGGTAGTTCTATTTTTAATTTTTTGAGGAAGCTACATACTGTTTTCCATAACAGTTGCACCATTTTACAATCCCACCAACAGTGCACAGGGGTTCCAATTTCTCCACACCCTTGCCAACACTTATTATTTTTTGGTTATTTTGATAGTAGCCATCCTAACGGATGTGAGGTGATACGTCATTGTGGTTTTGATTTGTGCTACTTTGATAATTAGTGATGTTGAGCATCTTTTTATGTGCTTGCTGGCCATTTGTATGTCATCTTTGGAGAAATGTCTATTCAAGACCCTAGCCCATTTTTAAATAGGATTACTTGATTTTTTGTTGTTGAAATGTAGGAGGTCTTTGTATATTCTAGATATTAACCCCTTATCAGATATATAATTTGCAAATATTTTCTTCCGTTTTGTACATTGCCCTTTCACTCTGGATTATGTTCTTTGATGCACAAAAAATTTTAAGATTGATGTAGTTCCTGTCTATTTTTGCTTTCATTGCTTATGTAGCATTGGTTATTTTCAGCAGTTAAAAAATATATCGTTCGAATTTTTTGATACTGCTGTTTACCAATTCCTTTCCTCCTTAATCTTTAAAATCCACAAGATTATTTTTGAGACTATATAATTGTGATATACATTATAATTATTTTACAAATTAAACTTAATTTTGATTGACTTTGTCTCTATTGAAGAGACACTTTTTAAAATCTGTCCAATGTAGAATTTTGTTATAATAATTTAATCAGATGTCAGTATGAATTGTGTTGAACCTATACATCAATTTAGGGGGAATTGACATTCTTATTATGTTGATTCTCCCAATCCATGAATATGACATGTCTCTCCAGCTATTCAGGTCTTCTTTGATTTCTTTATTAGCATTTTATAATTTTGATTGTACAGATATTGTACGTGTTTTCTTGGATTATACCTATGTATTTAATTTTCTTTGGAGCAGTTATCAGTTATAAATGATATTGAATTTTATATTTCTGTTTCCATTTCTTTGTTGTAAATTGATTTTTGTGGTTGATCTTGTTATCCTGCAAACCTTACTGAACTCACTTTTTGTTATAGGAGTTGTAGATCATTTGAGGTTTTTTCATTTAGACAAATATATCTAAATAAAGAAGTTTTATTTCTTTCTTTCCAATCAGTATGCTTTTATTTTTCTCACCTTATTGCAATAGCTAGAACTTCCAGTACTATGTTAAATAAAAGTGGTGAGAGTGGACATACCTGCCTTCTTACCAGTCTTAGAGGGAGATCATTTGGTGTTTCACTATTAAGTATGATGTTAGCTGTGGGTTTTTTATACAGCTCTTTATGTGGTCAAGGAAGTTCCCCTCTGTTGCTAGTGTACAGAGAAATTTTACCCGAATAGATATGGAATTATGTCAAATGCTTTTTCTGTATCAATTGATATAGAAGTATGATTTTTCTTACTTAGCCTGTTGATGTTCAAAAATTCCTGATTGATTTTTGAATATCGAATCAGTCTTGCATATGTGGAATAAATTTCACTTGGTCATGACTATATGCACACACGTTAGATTCAATTTGCAAAATTTTGTTAAAATTTTCACATCTGAGTTTATGAGAGACATTGGTATGAGTTTCCCTTTTGTTGTTCTTTCTTTGTCTGGTTTTGGTTGTGAGAGTACTATAGGCCTCATAAAATGAGTTGGGGAGTGTTTCTTATTCTTCTATTTTCTGAAAGCGATTACATAAAATTGGTGTTTGGCAAAATGCCCTAATAAAACCATCTGGGCCTAGATATTTCTTTTTCAGGAGCTTTTTAATTATAAAATCAAAATTATTTCTTTAACAGAACTATTCAGGTTATCTGTGTCATCTTGACTGTGATTTTGTAGTTTATGGTTTTCAAGAAATAGATCCATTTCCTCTAAGCTGTTGAATTTATGAGAGTAAAATTATTCATAGTTTTCTCTTATTATCCTTTTATTGTCTGTAGTTTCTGTTGAGGTAGTCTCTGTTTCATTCTCGATAGTGGTGACTTGTGTCTTATCTTTTTAAAAAATCTTTGTCAGTTGTGCTAGAGGTTTATCAATTTTATTTATTTTTTTGAAGACCCATTTTTTTGTTTCATTTATTTTCCCTATTGCTTTCCTGTTTTCAATGTCTTCGATTTCTGCTTTTATTTGTGTCATTTCATTCTGCCTACTTTGGGTTTGTTTTTCTCTCCTTTTGCTAGTTTTTTGAAGTAAGTACTTATATTATTGATTAGAAATTGTTTCTCTTTTCTAATATAAGCATTTAGTGCTCTAAATTTTCCTCTCAGCATGGCTTTAGCTGTATCTCACAGATTCTGGTATGTTGGGTTTTCATTTTTGCTCATTTCTGTGTATTTTCAAATTTTCTTTGAGACTTCTTTTTTTATTTTTTGACTATTTAGAAGTGTTTTGTTTAATTTCCAAGTGCTTAGAGATTCTGATGTCTTATCTGTTGTTGGTTTCTAATTTAATTCCATTTAGTCAGATAACATACTCTGTATGGTTTAAGTTCTTTTAAATTTGCTATGATATGATTTATGAGCTATAATATGGTATATCTTGGTGGATGCTCTGTGTGCACTTGAAAAAAATGTGTATTCTCCTATTGTTGAGTTCACTGTCAATCAGATCCTACTGGTTGATGGTAATGCTCAATTTTCCTATGTCTGTATTGAATTTTTATCTAGTAATTCTTTTAATTGTTGAGAGTAGAGTATTGAAGTCCCTAACTATACTTATAGATTTTTCTTTTCCTTTCAGCTGTATCAGTTTTTGCTTTATGTATTTTGAAGCTCTGTTGTTTGGCTCATATACATTTAGGATTCTTATATCTTCTTGGTGGATTGAAGTTTTTATAATTTTGCAGTGGCCTTCCTTGCCCCTACTAAGTTTCTTTGCTTTGAAATTTACCTTAGCTATTATTAATACAGTCACTTCTGCTTTTTTAAAACTAATGCTTGCATAATATAGCTTTCCATCTTTTTATTTTAGAACTACTTATGTTATTATGTGTGAAAAGAAGTTTTTGTAGACAGTTGCATTTTTTAATTCATTGTGTCAATCTCTCTTTTACTTGATGTATTTATACGTAATATTGACATCTAAAGTAATTATTGATATGTTATGCTAAGTCTGTTCTTTTCCTCTTGTTTTTTGTTTATTTCCTTTGTCATTTCTCTGTTTCTTTTTCTTGCCTTTCTTTGGGTTACTTGGACATTTTTTAGAGTTGCAGTTTGATTTATTTATAGTGTTTTTTACTATATCACTTTGCATGATTTTCTTAGTGGTTGCTCTAGGTATTGCCATATACATATGTAATTTATCACAGCCTACTCTTGACATTTACCCACTTCAAATTAAGTATAGAAAACTTTACTTCTATTTAAGTCTTTTTATGCTCTCTAATTTTAAAGTATAATTGTTTTAATTATTTCCTCTACATACATTGAGCACCACAACAGATGGTGTTTAATTTTGCTTTTTCCATAAAATATGATTAAAGAATTTCATGAGGTTAGTGGTAGTCTTTTTTTTTTTTTTTGTTATTTTTTTGAGACAGAGTCTTGCTCTGTTGCCCTGGGTGGAGTGCAGTGGCATCATCATAGCTCACTGCAATTTCGAACTCCTGGGCTCAAGCGATCATTTTACCTCAGCCTCCAGAGTAGTTGGGACTACAGGTGTGCTCCACAATGCCTGGTAATTTTTCTATTTTTAGTAGAGA